>LPNX011213833.1:249112-292568 GCA_001517045.1 Pseudotsuga menziesii | reverse complement strand
ATATATATATATAATTTGTGCACTAGTGTCTCTTATTGTTTTGACTGAAACGAAAATCGGTGCATAATTTGTTTGAAGTAAAAATTTGTATAATTTGCGCTTTATACTGATTCACCCCCCCTCTCAGTATAAATAAGTATTCTAACATTAAGTATATTGCTTCATCTTGGCATTTTCACTATAATTGTTTTTTGGAATGTTTCATACAATTAAACTTGGAGGGGCCACAAAGGACATAGAAACTATTTCTGGTACAATTTTCAAGCCTTGATTCATTACAGTTCTGGAGTTATACCCCGTGGAAGTTAGGCTTTTTTACTAGTCCAAAAACTAGTCTCAAACATGTGTTCCAGGAAAAGCCATTATACATGAAACTTGAAAGATCCAAATTAAGTGAAACTTGTTGCATATGATATCAGACGGACCATAGTACTCATGGTACATTTTTCAAAATAATATCCAAAAAATGGACACATGGCAGGCCAAACACTTTCACTCTCCTAAAAAAGATAAAAATAACAAGTTTTGTTAAGGTTACCATAACTTTTTCTTGGCACACCAGAATTAGGTTAAACCTATGGACTTATAGAGAAGACATATCAAGATACTACAAGAATGAACTTTAGACATAGAGGGGCCAAAATTGCATTGTTACCTTAGTTGGAAGGTCAGTTAACAAAATATTCTTCAACCCAGGATTTTAAAAATTATCTTAAACTTGAAATTTGCATAAATTTTGATTGGAATACCTATTTTAAGTGATTCAAAAGTTGTGATAAACAATAAATAGAGATATGCATAATTAGGCAATAGGTGTTTTTCTATATAAGATTCCTTTTGGAAACAATGTTCATTTCGTAGTCTATCCTACCAACCATATTTCACCACGTGTTTTTTTATTGTCCATTTATTACATGCCACGTGGTTGCTGTGCCCTTGAAGTTTCGATGGAAAATGATGTCGTGACAAACTATGGCTTTGGCACGATGTATAACGGGCGACGACTGGTTCGACAAAGATACTTACGATACGTTGTTAAGGATGGATTACGACCATCCTTAACAAACATATACGTTCAAGCCATCCAACGGACCAATAGCGAAGTCAACCGTTGACTTCGTTGTTGGTCCGTTGGATGACTTAAATGTACATGTTTTTTAAGCTCAGGTCTCACGTAGTGCGTGAGTCCTCGCACAACGTGGGAGTCATGTTGTGGCTTGGAACAAGAAATGAATGGAAGCGACGTGGAGGAACAGATCATTTCATGGTCATGGCTCTCACGGCCTGAGACTTCGGTGCCTACAAAGGCTGGAGGTCCATGGCAAGGCAACGAGCAGTCCATCCCGTATCTGACTTCATTTCGCTCGTCGTTTGAGCTTCTCTATACCTTCGTGAGTGTTGTTTATTTGCATAGTCAAATGGGCCAGTTCTTTAAGAAGTAAACTATGCAAGGAATTTAAAGAGCTCCTGCTTGTAGTTTCTCTTACATCAGAGAGAAAACAAGATCGATCATAATTTGATATGTGACAATTGAATAATTCTTTTGCTAGGGTCGATTTTCCAACCCCGCCAAAACCCACAATTCTAACAATTGTGGTCTTCACGTTTTGTTGCTGCGAAAACACTGTAGTGTCAAAATCTTTTACTTTGTCATCCAGACCAGTTGGATATTTAGTGTTTTACAAACCTTTTTCAAAACTTGTTTGATGACATTATGGACAAGTTGCCCCTCGTCACTGAACAATATTCACAATTTAATCATATAAGTGATGAATGCTACAAAAAATAAAGTGTGTTATACCTATAAATCCAGCAAATAACTAAGAATAATAATGGAGAGAAGTGAAGTCCTTACCCGTTATAAGCGTTAAGCTCAAAACCGCTTATTTGTGAGACACCAAAAAGAGCATTCCTCCATTTTTCAATAGTGTTTGAGTCATATCATGGTTTCTTTTTATTAGCTTGATAATAAAATGTTGTTTTCTCTTCGAGGATATGGAGGGCTCGACCATACACTCCATTAACAAATCCCACATTACTTATAAAAAAACATATCATTTTTTATAATGTCATATGGTATTTTGCTGCATAATATCAATTTTTTAATATTAAATGGTATATTACTCTAATATAAAGACACTTATACAATATGTCCACTTGCTTACAGGGTATCCTAATTATAAAAATGATATGGATGCAACATCAATTTTCATTTTAGTAAACTACTTCAACTAACTTTAACTTTTTTATAGATCAATTTGTAACATTGCTATTAGTGTTGAGATTGAAGTGTCAATTTTCATGTTTACCAGTTAAATAATAACCAGCATAGATCCAAATCCCAAGCTCTATCAAGCGCCGAGAGGGATCAAATCTTTGGAGGTGCAGACCTTTTCTTAAGTATTGCACTCAACTATCAGCTTTAATGTGATTAAGACCAAAAGGCACATTTTTTTATTTAAGGTCCACAAATAATATTTTTATTATTAATATTTAATACTATTTATGGCTGCATATAATATTTTTTATTTTGTTAGGAAAAAACATTAAAACATCTCCCCATACATAGTTTTAAAACCATGTGCAAGGCCCTCCTAAAATCATGGGTTGTTTAGGATCCTTGAACATGGCATTAAAACCATTTGCACCTACCTCCTAAACCATGTACAACAAAACCATGGGATGTTTAGGAGGCCTTGCACATGGCTTTAAAACCATTTGTAAGGCCCTCCTAAACCATGTACAATAAAACCATGGGTTTTTAAGAGGCCTTGCACATGGTTTTAAAACCATGTGCATGACCAACATTTTTTTTGCGGATAACTCAATTTTTTATTTTTATTATTTTTTATTATTTTGTTAAGTAGAAACATTACAACATCTCCCCTATATTGTGTTGTTTTTCTCATGAACATTTTTTTATGGCAGATAATTAAATTTTTTATTATTTTGTTAGGTAGGAACATTACAACATCTCACCCATATTAGATTGTTTTTGTGACCAACATTTATTTTGGAAGATAATTAAAAGTTTTGTTTTTTATAGCCGACATCTATGTAACGTTACAACGTTACATAACGTTACAAGATCTCCCCCATACTGGGCTGTAGAGCGCCTCTCGGCGCAATAATTTTTAAATATATTTTAATTGTTTTTTATTAAGTATAATGTATATTTATCATCACACTATTTCAAATGAAATATAGTTTATCATAGTTGTTTGCATTTTCAATGTTAATTTTTTGGAATTTCCAAAATTCTTATTATTTAATGATAATGATGTCACATTGAGTCCACCATGTAAGGAAGTTTGATATCTTTCCAACAATATATAATTTTTACACTTCATCCATTAGTAGGAACTTTGATATCTTTCCAACAATATATCATTTTCCCACTTCATCCATTAACATTGAAAAGGAAGTTACTAATTAACTAAGTTCCATGACAATGTTTCTATTATTTCAAACATAAGATGCTTTTCACATAAACATGGTAGTTTCCAACAACACTAAATACAAAAATAACCTTATATTGTTATAAATTACTTTCTTTAATCTTATTTTCCTTATGAATTGTAAACCTATATGTAGAATTCACAAGTTTTGGTTAGTTTAATGCAAAATGGAAATGGATGTGAGGAGTTCCAAAAAAAAAATTTGAGATTGGATGTATTATTATTTAAAATAAAATAAAATGTATTATTGAAAAGGATAAGTGGGTAGATTTGAACCCAACCTCATGATCCTTTATGACACTTAATCTCCACCCCATAAACAAATGATAACATAGTTATATGATAAATGGGTACTAAGATATGCATGAGCTCAAAAAGGTTAATACCAATACCTCCAACATTGACGCAAACCTCTATGAGCTCTTCATGGGACTTCATGTCCACACAAATTGTAACATCCCCCCCACCCAATCTGACCAATGGAAGGGGACATTAACTAAAATAAAGCTTCCAAATTTTGCCCCATATCCATATTATGAATTTCACAATGTATAAAATATGTGCATGGATGCATAATAAAAATACATAACTAAAATAAACTCTCTCCACACACACCTAGCATGCATTTACCAGCATTATCATCATGGGAATCAAATAAAAACATTGCACATTCAAATACATAAGAATGCTTATCTTTAATAAACAACGTAGATTCAAGCAATTTTCTATGTAAGATCGATTTTCCACCCAATTGTAGGCACTTTGTCCAATATATACTCTTTCTACTAAGAGGCACCCCCAAGTCGAGTTATGAGACCACTAGGGCAAAGGAAACACCTTCATGCTTCTCTTTTTCATCCCACAACCTATTATGTTCTCCATGCTTAGCCAAATGCTCATGCATATATCTACAGGGATCTCACTTAACCGTCACGGCCTTAGATCCAACAATACATGCCCCACACAACACCCTTTTGTGCTCAAGCATCCCGTTCATCAATCCATGGTTCTCTTGGGCGATTAATATTTCCAAGTGATTCTAGTGTGTGCAAAGAAGGATGCCAATCTAGTGTATGTTGTTGGAAAACCACCTGTAGCCTCAATTCCTGGATTCTCAAGTATGCAAAAGCAACATAACTCAAGAGATAAGGGTTCCTAGCTTGCCTAAACTCTATTCTCACCTACCACCATCTATTTTCCCTTTTGAATCTGCATCTCTATCTCTAAATTTGAATGTATGGGTTACATAGTCTCATAATTGGTAGTGAACATCCAAAGGAAGCTCTGAATAGTGTATATCTGCATGAAATAATGAGATAATAAGGATTGAATCCAAGGGATATGAGATAATGGTGAAAAGACAACTATCATAGCTTCTGATCATAGAAGAAATAACTCATGGCAGCTGCAAACTGACTTCTAATAGCTAAAAGAACTATCACAAAAGTGCAGTCACCCACATGCTTCAATAACTACATGAGATGCATTTTCCCACCAACCTCACACATGCATTCAATGATTGGGTATAGTTAAAATATGATTTATTGTTTAGTTGTAGCCACTTCAATCCAGATAATATACGTCTTTTGTTGAATTATAACTCAGTTATTGTGTTTTATGTGACAACTTAGATGAAAACGTTCAAAACAATTATAAAAAAGTCCTGCCTTTTAAAGAACTATGTATATAAAATATTTGGGAATATGTGCTTTCAACCATTACCAAATTCCTTCGATGTACGCCCATTTCTTTCCCTTCTAATTTTTTGGAATTGCTTTAGGAGTTAGATTATAACTTTTAAATTTAGCTGTGGTAGGTTTGAATGCTCACATTTTGATTGTCATTTCTTGCATGCAAGAGAGTGACTAGTACCTCTATAAACATAATGGGTCTCGGTTCAACATTTTTTCTTGGAGTGTCTGGTATCTGAGTTTTTAACGAGAGTAAATTTCAATTTCTAGCTTTTGAATTTCATCAATTTAAGTTTTTTAAAACGGAATGAAAACTTTTATTTCTAAAAAATTTCATGTAAAAAGAGATATATTGTAGAAAGTGCAATAACAATGACTAGTATTATACAATAATATATAGATATCCTGCAAAAAGTGGCAATATAAAATGACCACATATCTCAAAATATGACAATAAATACTTTACATTTCTGTCCATCTTCTCAACCATTTCTTTCCAATGGCGATTGTTGTCCCCATGTCCATATGAAGTTTTTAAGATTCTGATAGAGCAAGCCAACCTAATGTGATTTGACAACATTGTGGCTTGTGGAGACCGCTATTTTCTGTTGGTAAGAAATAAAAAATGAGGAGACTTTCATCTTTCACTTGGTCTCTTTCCATGATTATGATAGGTTGCCATAAACTCACTCCTAAAGTATTTGATAGATTTGTTTTTCAAAATTTGTCAAGAACTATTTATGGAACTTATGGGACCTGTAACGTATCATCTGACTATTTAACAACCACAACAATCACATCATGATAGAGCTCATTATAAAAGCATGGAGGGATCATGTCACGATTTTATAGAGGAAAGCACATTGTGTGCAATCATCGAATTATATGATGCTTGCTCCCACATATGCATCAACTTCCATTGTTGATGACAGGGAGCTTATGGGCAGTTGCTATACTAGACATGCCTTATCAATAGATATGTAGATTGTAATAGCATGTTATATAGCAATGTTGTACAACTTGAGGTCGACTTCGATAAGCGAATCTATTCAAAATTAACTGTAACTCCGTTAACAAATTTTAAAGTTCATGTGGAAATATAGAAATGGCCATAGATTTAAAGTGTACACATATTTATTATTGATCCTAAGCAGTGATTGACTAGTGGTTAAATCATTTCACTAAATGGATTAGTTACCAAAAATATTAGAATATTTTAAGATGTTATGAGATATTTGGATATTTAATTTAATTGTTTTGAAAATAATTTTCATATTTCTTAACAGAATGACAGAGGCACCAAAACTTCTTAGAGATATACTTTTATTAAATAACACATTTTCCTTTTGTTTAAAAAAAATAGTTGGGCCCTTTTCTTATCACCTATGGATCTAAATTAGTTTTAAATTTGTAGGAGTTTGTGATTTTTCGAGTGCAATTATGTGTTTAAATGCTATGTTGAATTTTCAAAACTTTCACAGTAGTTTTATTTGATGAAAGAAGACACTGCCATTTGTATCGAACAACTGCATCATCAAGTAGTGACTCTCAACATCTCTCTATTGGTTTATTGGCCCCCATGTATTTACTAGCGGCAACTCACAAACTGCTCTCTCGGATATTGGCTAGAAGTAGTGGTAATTGGTACCTCTTGCCCCGGTGGGTAGCGCGGGTGTTCAAACCCCCCTGTCAAGGGTCCTCTATCAGGAGGTCGTTGGTTCGACCCACTAGCGTTCGGTGGGGTCAGGCCTTGAGGTCGTTGGTTCGACCCACCTAAGTCCGCTAGGGTTAGGCCCCAAGGTTGTTGGTTCGACCCACCCGCGTCTAGTGGAGTCATCCCTGTAATCCGGGTTGGTAGGGCGCAACATAGCCCCCTGGTCCTTGTTACACTTAAAAAAAATGGTGCCTCCTGTAACTGATGGGATATTGGCTGTCAATGATTAGCGTCTGACCCTTACTTTCGCAATAGATTTTTTTTTTTTAACAAAATCGTTTATATTGTATTGATAGGATCAGCAAAGATGCTGTAAGGAGAACATAATACAACAATCAACCTTATCACTGCCTCTCTAGTCAGTCAACCTACAAAGTACTAAGGCGGGATTTCAATGCTTACATCCAGATTGGCAATAAGCTCATTAAGTCCTACAACAATAGATTTATTGGCTGCTAGATCCGCCTCTTCGTTAATCTCCCTAAGAATATGAAAGAAATTAATATTCCTGAACATTTTGGACAAAGATCTAATCCTCCTAATCAACCTTGATGTTTGTTCATTTTTTCCCTTTCTTCCTCCGTTCAGCGCTTGGATAATAAACCTAGAGTCACCAAAAACCAATACTTCTTCCACTTCTTTCTTCTTCAACTACTTGAGCCCTTGCCAGAGCCCATAAGCCTCGGCCATGTTATTGGAGTTGTAACCGATGTTCCAATAGTATTCTATCTCGACTTTCCCTTCTGGTTCCATAATAATTCCTCCTCCTCCCGCTCTACCTGGGTTCCCTTTGGAGGCTCCATCAAAGAACAATTTGAAGATTTTCCTTTCTCTTAACCAATTCTCGAATTGGGACTTATCCATCCTGATCTCCCAATCCTCTGATTTTTTAGCTTTCATAGAATTTGCGGCACTAATATTGAGACTTTGCATCGAGTTGTTTTCAGTTTCAGTTAACTTTTCTTTATTATTTGGGATCTTGGAGATTCTGACCACCTCGCCCAGTAAAGCATTTGCTTTAGCAGCGATCTTCCATGCTGGATGCCACTTATCATGGAATATTCTATGGTTCCTCTCAGTCCAAATACACCAACAAATTACTTTCAGTAATTTCATCCAACATGCTTTTAAACCATTTGTTTTCCGGAGCTCTCCTTGATAGAGTTTATCCCAATTGAGAAAGCAGGACTGAATGTGGTCTGGTAATTTTAATTCACCTCCCCAATGTTTCAGCACCTCCTTCCAGACAGAGGTAGACAACGGGCATTTAAGAAAAAGATGGTTGATATTCTCAGCATTTACAGCGTAGAGAGGACAGATAAATGGGCCTACAATCCCTCTCTTTTCCAGGTTCTCACCAGTAAGCACTCTCCCGTGCATCAAAGTCCAAGAAAACATCTCAATTTTCGGGATTGTCCTGCAATTCCATAAGTAATTCCAGATTTATGGGTTTCCGGGCACATTGTAGTTGGCGGAAAAATTCTGATATCCCTTTGCCGTAGTGTATCTACCTGAGCTCAGCCCCCATCCACGCTTGTATTTTATGGTTTTTTTCAGAGGTGCCAGCCCTTATAAGTGGGATAACAGCATGCTTTTTTCATTTTTTAATTCCTCAGGGCACTCCAGCAGCTTCCAGGAGACCCAACTCGCTAACTCCTCATTCTCCCAATCAGAAATGTCCCAGAGTGTATTTATTCCCTGCGTTGTCATCCAGTTTTGCAGACGAGGGAGCTTAGGAGGGGTTTGTCCCTGGATCACATCATGCCAAATTCGAATTTGTTTCCCATTGCCAGGGATCCAGTGCAAGCCAGAAGTGAAGAATGGTAGCGCCTTCCTGCAAATATTCGCTATGGGGGATCCCTTCTTAATCGCAGGCTCTCCATCGAGGCATCTCAATCTTGGACCGTGAAAATATTTGCTTTTTAATACACAGCTGCTTCAGGACGGATTGGGCACCAGCATATTCCATAGCAATTTGGCTCCAATAGCCAAATTTTGAATTTTTAAATCTCTTATGAAAAGACCTCCCTCAGACCATGGCTGTTTGATAGTATTCCATCTTACCAGGGTGAATTTTTTGCCTCCCTCGTTATTTCCTCCTTGCCAGAGAAAATTTCTCATCAGTCTTTCAATTTGATTGATAATATGAGCTGGAGCAAGTAATAATGAGCATTGGTATAGAAGGCAGCTGTTCAAGACAACTTTGATAAGCACAACCTTCCCAGCCAGGTTGAGCCAGACCGCCCCCCATCCTATGATTTTCTTTTTGAATTTTTCCACTATGGTGAGCCAAGCTGAGGATTTGGATTTGGACTTGAAGATAGGAACCCCAAGATAGTTGAAAGAGTCCCAGTTGACAGCTTCGTCCATGTTAAGAACCCGGGTGATATCCAACATTTCCCTTGGATTTATGTTCCATCCATAGATTTGGATTTTCCTGAAATTGATTTTACTACAGGAGGCTTGACAGTATCGGTGCATTTCATTCTTGAACCGACGAGCTATGATCGGACTGGCTCCTCCCAGTAGGATAGTGTCATCCGCAAATTGCACGTGATTGATATCTTTAGTGCCTCTTGCCATCCTAATTCCTGAAAGGTCCTGATCTTGCTTGGCTAATTCCAATTTGAAACTTAGAACTGAAGCTTGGATGGCATACAACAAAGGGGATAGTGGGCATCCTTACCTCAGACCATGGGTGGCTTGGAAGAAGGGAGCAACTCTTCCATTGACTAATGGAGCTATCCAAGGCTGGCTGATACAGGCCTTGACCCAGGAGATAAATTCAGGAACGAATCCAAATCTCCTCATTACTTGAAGGAGAAATGGGTGGTTGACTCTGTCAAAGGCATTTGCCAGGTTGAGCTTCACCACCATTCCTTTGTCTCCATTCTTCGAACTAGATTGGATGGCCTCTTGAACTAAAATAATATTGTCCCAGATATTCCGACCTTTCACAAAACCACCTTGATTTTCCGGGATAAGGTGAGGGAGAATATATTTTAATCTATTGGTAATAATCTTCGTAATGAGTTTATATCCTATATTACACAAAGATATAGGCCGGAACCTGTCGAAATAATGAGCTTCCTTCTCTTTGGGTATCAGAGCCAGGAAGGCTGAATTTGTGTTGCCCCCAATTTTACTACATGATTGGGATTTCTTGATCATTTTGAAGAGATCACTTTTAATGATATTCCAGCAGATTTTAATAAAATTAACATTGTAGCCATCAGGCCCAGGCGCTCTGTCCTCCTCCATTCTATCAACGACCAGTTTAATTTCCTCCATCGTGATTGGTTTCTTCAGAGAATCGTTGTCTTTGTAATTAACAACCCCGGGAATTAGGTGGAGCAGATCCGCATCTTCAGAGACAGGCTGGGCCGTGAAGAGTTCTTTGAAGTGCCTGGTCGCTTCTTCTTTTATTTCTTCGAATTTGGTAATTTTCCTATTGTGAGCCTGGATCTCTTGGACGAAATTAGCATTTTTTCTTGCCTCCGCCTGTTTGTGGTAGAAGCCAGTATTTCTATCACCCTCTTTCAGCCATTTGCAGCAAGATTTTTGCCTCCACCACTCTGATTCGATGCTGCAGGCTGTGTGGAGTTCCAACTGCAGTTTGATCTCAGTTTGAATGTCTGAATTTTCCACTGTTCTGTCCTCCATGCTGGCCTGGTGAATTTCCAGCGCACGAGCTGCTTGAGTTTTTTTGTGGTTGGGAGATGGGATTGATTTGGCCCAGCCTTTAAGAGCTTTCTTGGTCCTCCTTAACTTCTCCTCCCAAACGTAGAAAGGGGATCCAGAGACCGGGGGATACCATGCTTCTGCTACAATCTTTAGGAATTCAGGGTGATTGGCCCATTGAGGATTAAATCTGAAAGGGATGGGGCCCAGATTTTTATCCTTCTTCATCTCAAGGAGTACAGGCTTATGGTCCAATCCTCCAAACGATAACATTTTGGATGAAAGATTCAGGCCAAGGAGAAGGAAGGAGTCCTGAACCAGGAAGCGATCTAGCCTGGCAGCAATGTGCCCTGGCCTAGTCCTTTTATTATTCCAAGTAAACTTTCCGGACGAAGGTTTGATATCCATGAGATCCCATTCTAACATAGTTTCATCGACACATTCTCTGATGGGGTCTCTAATTAGGGATCCCCCTCTTTTTTCATCATGGCTGAGAGTGACATTGAGATCTCCAGCAATAATTACATTTCCTAGTAAATTGCTTCTTTCCTCCCGGAGAAGATTCCAGCAATTTCTTTTTTCAGCATATGAATTGGGTGCATATAGATTGAAGATTCTTACTAGGATATTTGTTTCAATATGCCTCAGCAGAGTGAGGATCCAATGTGGACTGTACTTGGTGTCCATGGCCTCAAATTTCTTGTCATCCCAGAGAGTTCCTATGCCTCCGGATGCGCCCCTTGAACTTATAGCATCTTTACCTCTTTTTTTCCAAAATTTCTGACTTACATGGAGAAATGTAGCTTCCTCCATCTTAGTCTCCTGGATCAGAAGGATGTTCGGTTGGTGAAGAGAGATTAAATCTAGCATAGATTCTTCCTTGCTTTTGCTACCGAGACCTCTGCAGTTCCAGGAGAGGACTTTCATTACTTACTTTTGGAGGTCGTGGGCATCCCTTTCTAGGCATGCCCTTGCTATCGGGTATTTCTTGTATTCTTCAGCATTTTTTCCAGGGTTAGCTGGGATCCTTGCAGCTTATCCTTATAGGTCGCCTGTTCCCTGACTTCTTTTTTGGATTTCCTTCCTTTGGTTTTGTTTTTTCTTGGGGTGGTCAACTCTATTTCCCCTTCTTCCTCTTCTTCCTCTTCTGATTTAGTGTTTTCCTCCGACTTCTCCATGCTTTCTTCTTCTTTGGTCATAGTTGTACCTTATCTTGATCTTTCCCTTGTAGGTCTGATAGGGCTACTTCTGGCTCCTTGCTAATT
This sequence comes from Pseudotsuga menziesii, assembly GCA_001517045.1. Classification (NCBI taxonomy): domain Eukaryota; kingdom Viridiplantae; phylum Streptophyta; class Pinopsida; order Pinales; family Pinaceae; genus Pseudotsuga; species Pseudotsuga menziesii. The sequence goes on along the minus strand of LPNX011213833.1, from coordinate 280,759 downwards.
TCATTACTAGATTTCTCTTCATCATCCTTAGTTTCATTCGTTACATCAGTGGTTTCTTTAATCTTGGTGATTTCCTGAGATTCTTCATTAGGGATGATTATGGCTTCCTTAGAGGCCACTCCGGTTTTAGTCTTAGCTCTGTTTACCCTTTGCCATCCCTCCACTTTATCCTGTTGGATTTTTGGCTTTTTGGGGCAGTTACAGATGAAATGCTCGTATTCTTGGCATCCTCTGCACTTGAAAGGTAGTTGTTCGTAGTCCAGCTTTGGAAGTGGGACCAGTTCCCCACAGTTAGTTTTATAGCCTCTGGCAATCCTGCTTCCAGATCCACCTCAACGCATATGCGGGCGTAGGCATATTGGTCCTTCGGGCTAGCCATGTCTATGTATTTTCCCAAGACGGACCCTATAGCCTCGAGAGATTTAGGATTCTAGCAGTGCATGGGGAGATTTGGAAGTCTGATCCAAACTGGCACTGCCTTGGGGGTGTCAGCCTTAGGATCGAAGTCCGAAGTCCACCCATTAAGATATAGTCCCTGCGGCCCCATGAAGTAGGGCCCATTTCTGAAAATTAGGTCTTTATCCTCCTTGGATTCGAAATCAAACAGAAAGTAGCCCCTTCCGATGGAGTAAGATGCAACTTTTTTAGATATCAGAGGGCTCCAATTCCTTTGAACCCAACTGTCCGTAGTTTTTGGTGAAGGCCAGAGCCCCGTAAATTGCCCGATTAGAGCCTGGTCTGCCAGGGATAGAGCTACCCTCATGGTTTTTTCCAAAGGAAGGGCTACCTCCAGCACATATTCAATACGCTTGACAAACTTTGGCGGGGCCCTTTTCCCCGATCTCTTAGTTTGGTAATCTATTAGCCGGTCAAAAGCCTCAGATCGCAGATCCAAGGGTGACCCCATCGGATTGCCACACCAAAAGTCCAATCTGGACACTCAGCTCAAGGTTTACCCAATCGAACGGCCTGCTAGGATTCTGGATGCCCACGGTGGGCCCGTCACCCTGCTCAGCACCGTCCTACAGCAACCAGCGTTCAGCTCAGGGCAGGGGGATTGAAACCTGCGTTCAAACTCCCAGCCTGCGTTGATCCTTCCTTGTTGCGTTCTCTGATCCTGTTGGTTCACGCCCAAGGATCTATGCTGATAAAAAAAATATAATAAAAAATAAATAACTTTTCAATAAAAATCCAATGGAATATTAAATATTAAGCCTTTTAGTTTATGTATGATGTGAAAAGTGACATCAACCTCATATTATATCTTAAAATTGGATGTATTATGTTTGTACTAGGTTTATTAAAGATTAATTAATCTAATAATAAAGATGCTTAATCAATCTAATAATAAAGATCAATTTAAGTTCATTTATTTTGGTAATGAATTAATTTTAATCAATATTTTTTATATTTAATTAGTCAGTTATATTACTATAAAGCTTCCATCTCATCTATACATAGGTATTCATATTGAAATACTTTTATGTTCATAAAGGTATTAAGAAGACTTGGCTCACAACAATTGATCTAAGTGATTTAGCTCATTGCAATGGTTTACCATTCTGGTTTTCTTGTTATTACCTGTTATGCAACAATGAAATTCTCAAAGCAAATAAATAGCTTTCATATAGGGAATTGGGTTTATTATTTTTGTTGGATTTCCATATAAAACCTCTATTATAATATGGTCATTCTAGAAGTACCTTTTAAACTCATTAAGAGTGAATATTGGTTCAAATCCAAAGTTTTTCAAAATAAAAAATTTCGTTTTTCTTTAAAATACTACACTCAAGGAAGAATGTAAATTGCAAATTTATTTCATTTATTAGTCTTTCTTACAAGAAATTTACTTTTATCAATTAATAACTCAAACATTTCATTTGAGGAAAAGATTGTAAACTGCACATTCATTTTGTTGTAATATGCTTTTATGCGTATTTGGTAAATAGAAACATAAGAGGTGGCATTGATCACAATTTAATAGTACAATATGTTGAATGATATTGGCTGAAATTTCATTTACTATTATAAACCTAGAAAATTAAACCTATTTTAGACACTAATAATTATTTTTCATAACAAAATTATAAAAAAAAACATTATTATTATTATTATTATATTAAATAATTAAATAATTGATTTAGTACAGTTTTTTTTTGAATTAATAATAAAGGTCTTTCAATATGAATCAAATTTAAAAATATTGACAAAAAATTAATAATATTAAAATTTATATATATATATATATATATAATAACCTAAAATAATAATGATGTGGTTTAGTAATGTTGCTTGAGTCTACCCTACCCTACTAAAGGAGCTAATGGAAAAATGACTAGATATGTCTAATTGATAGAACATATTTGGATGCTATTGTGAGGTTGAAAATGGTTTAATGAAGAGGTGAGAAGGCTTTGTTGATGCAAAGCATGTAAAAATATTTGGTGAAGCTCATAATACACATTGATATGAGATGTCACTATGAGTACATGTAGATGTGCATAGAAAGAATTCATAAATGAGTTGTATAAGATGCCACATGTCAAGGAAGGTATCATACTATTGTTGTCAAAGTTTCTTCCACAAATCAAAATGCATTTTCTTGACTTGTATTCTGTCAATGTCAACTCAAGAAGGAATAGTTGTGTTAGTGTGGATGTCCCTACCGGAACTACTCAAATATGTTATGATGGTTTATGCTCATTTAGATTGTATGGTCATTATATGATGATATCTCATGTCAACAATTAAGTATAATCAACCAAATTTACAAAATTAATGATGATGTTTGTTTGTTGTTGTTGATTCTTTTTCCTTTCGAATCTTTGAATATAAGTCAATTTTATTGGTAATTTCATTTAAATGGGAAAGAGTGTACTTGTTAAAATGAAGACATACCTCAAAAACACCCAAGCATTCTAGGGTCCCATGAAATTGAATGTTTTGGAGTACATAACCTCTTTGAAGCAAAAAAACCATTTGATCTTGTAGAGCATTTGAGTGTCCACATGAGCATCCACAAAGTACTAATAAAGCTCAAAATTGGGTGACCCATCAACCAAAGTGCACATATAATTGAGAGTTCCTTATACAAGAAACAAGGTTGCTTTAGTCCCAAGCATAAACAAATAGTCATGACATTGTGTGGAATTGGGTGGAAGATCATCATGGGGCTAGATCCCAACCTCTACCAATAATAATTCGCAAAAAAAATACTACTATTTTTCACTTCATCATATCTACTTTTCTTCCAATTTTTTTTTCTCTTTCGGCATTTTATTGCACCTGTTTGGGGGCAATTGCTAGTTAATATCATTGGGTTCAAATGGAAAAAATTGTAACAAAAAAATACACCAATCAAATCTCTTGAAAGCTCAACCATGACTCATGACGAAAAATGAAGAAATGAGACACAAGTTGTCCCAATTGAATGTCAAATGGAAGGAATTGAATGATAAGTCAGTGACACAATTTTAATTGATAAACCAAAAAAGTGATATAAAAATGTGGTTGAAAAAATAATCTTGAAAAGATGGCCAATAAAGAGGATCTTAGGGAGATGACCACGAAAGAGGATCTCGAAAAGATGGCTAGTAAAGAGGATCTCGAAGTTATGAAAAATGAAATTTTTGAGTGTGATCAAGCATGAACTTCCTCGTCATTCATATCTTAAATAAGAGGATAAAGAGAGAAATATGGACTTGTCCCATACACATATTGAGAAAATTGGAAAACATTTGGAGAATAAGAGATTTGAGTCCTTGCAATTTCATAATTCATCGCATCATCATGGGTTCAACTCTGGACCAAGGAACTACTTTATGCCCAAGGTTGAATTAAGAAAGTTTGATGGAATGTATGTGTTTACATGGGTGAACGAAATAAAGCAATTATTTGAATCACATAATATCATCAATGATAAGCAAATGATTGTTGTTTGTACGACACAAGGACAAGACTTATGTTGTATCAAGTTGGGAACTTTTGTGGTATCAAGTCAGGACATTGTATTGTATCAAGTCCTATCTATGTCCTCATGTATTGAGGTGGGATGCACATAATGTGATATTTTTTTGTATCAATATTGGAATCTTGTGTTTTATTAAGACTGGTCTTGTGTTGTATCAAGACTATGGACTTGTGTTATATCAAGTCTAGACTTGTGTTGTATCAAGTCAATGATTCTCATAGATGGTACCCTATGAGAATGGATCTCCAATTATGGATATGGACTTGTGTTGCATCAAGTCATGTGGTTATACTATGTGATATATTGCTAGTCATGGTCATTGAGTGCTATAAGTCTCCTTTAGGGCTTAGCTACCCCTATAGTGAATTACTTTAGTATATGACTATATGGCATGAGGTAATATATATAATCATCAGTATGGAATCCTTCTTATGAGTATGATATGATTAGATGGATAAATAATTAACACACATATGGACCATGCATTAATTAATTAATGATAATGAGATGAAACATAGAGAAAGAGAATTTGAATTGCCCATGCAAATATCTAAGTGAACTCAAGTTATAAATCTTTAGTTAAATATGAATGCCTCAGTCAAAGCATCAGTTGAATTAATAATTAAGGTACTTAGTTAAGTAAAGAAGAACTCAACGTTCATCAATCAACATGCATCAATTAACTAAAGAGATCCATGTAAAAGTTAATAATATAAATTGTGCATGGACAACACTAAGTGTGAAAGCACCAATAGTCTCCTAAATTTATGGTCATACATTCAGTTGAAGTTTTAGTTCAGTTCAGTTAGTTCACAATCAATTCAGTCAATTCACTTTCAGTTCAAGTCAGTTAACATTCAGTTCAATTAGTTCACTTTTAGTTCAAGTCAAGTAAAATTCAGTTCAAGTAAGTGAACATTCAGTTCAAGTCAGTGGACATTCAATTCAAGTTAGTGGACATTCAATTAAAAGCTAATTATGGAAGGAGGGATCTAATCTTTGCATGTAGGGAGTTCTAGTTAGCTCCTTATTGTGAAATGTGCTATGTGGTGCTCCGAGTGTGTTTATTGAGCCTCCTATGTGCTACCTTCTGCATGATAGGTGTTTTGGCTTATTATTAATATGCTAGGCATATAGAAAGTTCAATACAGTTGCATATAGTTTTTTTTTGCAGGATTGCATTGAATCTCTCTTCTCTACTGCTGAGGTGACATCTCTTATCGGGCAATATGCTTATGTGTTGTGAACCATTCTTTGCAAATCTATCTATTGTACTCAAAAAATTGTTGGGTTTTTCATCCTCTGTGTTTGGAGGGTTTTCCCAAGGTATATCTTGTCTCTTATGGTTGATTGATTTATGTGGATAATTTATTTATGAGATTCATATGCGGTTGATACAAAGATCCATATGTGGCTGATTTATGAAATTCATAAGTGCTGAAATTATTTGATAAAAGTTTTAAAGTTCAAGCATCTTCGATTTCGCTCAAACATCAACATGGTATCAAAGCATAGGGCCTGAAAGAGATTAGTTTTTTGCAGCAAGATAATCCTACGTAGATCTTGAAGAGTTGACGAAAATATTGCAACCATGACATTGATCTATGTTCGGTAGAAGACTGCCTTGAAGGTACTTCCAACTTCAACACATGGAAGGCAAGGGTGTTGAATATTCTTGAAGAGCATAACCTTGATGGTTATGTATCTACAGTGGTAGAGGAGCCTACCACCAATGAAGGAAGAATCAACTTCAAGAAGAATAAATATAAGGCCAAGCATATCATCTTTTAGTCGTTCAAAGACAGTCTCATGTCCTTGATCACTCCGTTGAAGATTGCAAGGGAGTGTTTTGATACACTAGCCAATATTTTCAAAAAGAAGGCCTCGAGTCAAGAAGAGGGGTGCATCCAAAGTATGGTTTTGTGAACTAAAGAGGAGAATTTTGTCCTCACGAAAAGAATGAAGAAAGAGATAAATCCTTCCACTACAAAGAAGCTCTTCCATTCAAGTGAATCACGAAGGACTCCAGTATTCTCTGCAAGGGTGCAGAGTTCAAGAGAAAGCCACATAAATCAATAAAAGATAAGTACTTTATATGTTGATTGTTATATGCTGTTATAAATCAGATCTAAAGGTTTTTGAATATGTTTCATGAATAGTATGTATATATCTGTATTCCTAGAATTTGGAATTGTGTTGAGCATATACATTTTTTCTGTCTTTATTGGCATGTTGTAGATCTCATGCAGTATATATTACAAGACATTATATAGGACCGATATAAGACTGATATAGACTTATATAGGACTGATATAAACTTATTTAGAACTGATATAAGGATTCACAGTTTGTTTCATGAGATATACTATATAGTGTTGCATGATTGTTCATGAGTTATGAACACAAGACTGCATAAACCTTGATGAATACAAGGCTGAAATTTTTATATGAATACGGGGATGCATTAATATTCAAAAGTATTGGTATGGGAATGATATAGGACTAATATGGGACTGATATAAGACTAATATAAAGTTGAGGTTAGTATAAGTTATGTTAAGACAATCGATTAATATATGTACATAATTGTGTAAATTATTATCAATATATATTCATGTGAATAAAATTCATGAGTATGAGATGGTTCTAACCATTAGAATAGTTTGTCTTGTAGGAAAAATTCATATGCTCTAACCTACAAGTAAAGAATGACATGAATATGGATTCATTATGATGTATGATCTTGAAAGAGAGAAAATCGGGAGGTTCCTATGTTTCTTAGGAAGAAGATAGAATAGAAACCCTAATTCTATTATGATAAATGTAAAGACTCTTGATGGTAATGTATTTATCTTAATTATATCCATATATGTGTTAGATATAGAGGAGTATGAGTCTTCGTGATGGAGGACTTTAACTTATGATTCCCGCATCCTAGATGTTGAGAGGGAGAAGCTAGATTTTCTAGCTCCTAGGAAAACCAGTGGAATTGGTTAAATTAACTTGCTTTTGTGTAGATACCATGTATGGTACTCATGATATTCAAAAGGAATCTATATGTAAGAATCTTGGATAATCTTAAAGTTTAAAGTTATAATAGTCTTTAAGTAAATATTTTCTTCTGATTGAGGCAAATGTTCAGTAGAGTTCTTGAAAGGATTCAAGAAAATTAGACTATAATTTCATGACCACACACATGAAGTTAGATCTAATTTTTATTCATATTTGTAGGATCTCATAGATGTTAGATATACCTATATAGGTCCCATGATTAGTTATATACTTTACAGTCAGTACATAGACATGCACAACTAAGCATGTTGTGTGTTACCTACTTGGTACAAGAGTATTTGGATTCTGACATGTCTCAGTCAGTGAAAGTAAGTTTCATAGATATATAGATTCTGACTAGTACAATAATCGAGAAAGATCGCATCAAAGATGTTGCTCAGATAGAGCATATTGTAAAGTAATAAAACTTTACAAAGTTATTAGTTAGTTATATCTGAGACATGGTGCAGGAAGGAGTTATGTAACTCTTGTACATATCCACGCATGAGTAGAATTTCCAGCATATTACTAATCCTCTGTCCAAAAGAAGCTTGGTAAGTGTAAAAATACTCCTATAGTTGAAGAGGGGGTATTGATGTATCTTCATAGGAAACAACAATTAAAAATCCCCAAACTAGTTAGTCATGGTACATGACTTAGGCAGCAGGGGTTGTGAAATCTTGTGGAGAAAATCCACATGAGCCGAGACATGTTCAAAGTCTCAGAGACTATTAGATGCTCAAGAAGAGTTATAGTTTGTATTTTTAGAGAACAATTAAAACTCTTGGAGAGGTTAGATAGCCATATAGTTGGCTATGTGGGGTACTGTGATATGAAATAAATACAAAAGTGATTAGGCATTGAAGAACATCACAGAGAATGGAAAGCTCACTAAGAACTTCTTTAGATGGTAAAAGATTCTTGAAGTCAACAAATGTTGAAAATTGAAAGAAAAGAAAAGATTTTATTTCTACGTGATAATTACACATTTAATGTGTTGTATATGATCGATATGAAGACCATAGTTTATAGTTTAGAGAATCTGCATTCTGGATCAGATCTAGATGATGCTACTTTGACTAAGTAGTCGGTTGGTCTCTTAAAGTACCTAGCCGACCTATTGTATTTGTATGCTTGTAGATAAGCATATGTTTGAGTACCTTTGATGTACATTAGAATAGGTTATTTATTGTACTTTGATACATAGTAGACCTATTATATAACTTGGGATTAGCTATGTGTATTACGGTTAGTAGTACATAAGCTAAATGTATTTTGCGGATAGTGCTACCTCTAAGGAGTAGTGTAGCTTGGGATGCTACCTACTAGGGTGAAATACTTGAAGCCTATAGTGATTAGGTGTTAATAGTCAAGCTTTCTAAAAAACCCTATGAGTTATGATAGAACACATTGAGATCAAGTTTTACTTCATTGAAGTCATGGTCGTGTAAAAATAAAATTCCAGTACATAGCTATTGATAAGCATATTGCAAATTTGTGAACAAGTTGTTTTCAGTAATGAAGTTGAGATACTTTCGAGATAAGCTTGGTATGGCAGGAAATTCCTGGTAAAGCAGAGAATGTCTCCCTCCCTGAGAGGGACTGTCATTTCTACATCATTAGAAGTCATTCTCCAATACTTGTGTTGTATCAAGTTAGGGACTTGTGTGGTATCAAGTTAGGACATTGTGTTGTATCAAGTCCTATCTATGTCCTCGTGTATTAAGGTGGGATGCTTGTATTGTGATCTTGTGTTGTATCAAGATTGGAATCTTGTGTTGTATCAAGATTGGAATCTTGTGTTGTATCAAGATTGGTCTTGTGTTGTATCAAGACCGTGGACTTGTTTTGTATCAAGTCAATGATTCTCATAGATGGTACCCCATGAGAATGGATCTACAATTATGGATATGGACTTGTGTTGTATCAAGTCACGTGGTTATACTATGTGATATATTTATAGTCATGGTCACTGAGTGCTATAAGTCTCCTTTAGGGATTAGCTACCCCTATAGTGAATTACTTCAGCATATGACTATATGGCCCGGGGTAATATATGTGATCATCAGTATGGAATAATTATTCTAAGTATGATATGATAAGATGGATAACTTATTAAGTTTGAGTTTATTTCAGTTATTTCACAATTAGTTAAGTCAGTTCACTTTCAGATCAAGTCAATTAACATTTAGTTAAGTCAGTTCATTTCAGTTAACATTTAGTTCAAGTCAATTAACATTTAGTTTAGTCAGCTCACTTTCAATTCAAGTCAATTAACATTCATTTCAAGTTAGTGGATATTCGGTTCAAGTCAGTGGACATTCAACTAAAACCTAATTATGGAAGGAGGGTGCCAATGTTTGCATGGATGGAGTTCTAGTTAGCTCCTTCTTGTGAAATCCACTATGTGGTGCTCTCGGCGTGTTTACTGATCCTCCCATGTGCTACATTTTGCATGATAGGTGTTTTGGCTTGTTATTAATATGCTAGAAATATGGAAAGTTCAATACGTTGATGTAATTGTAACTTCAACATGTATTCATCTGTATATCTTATGTATTGTACCCCGATGTTTATTCTGGGATGTGTCTATAATGTATTTGAGTCATGTCATGCCTCGATGTTCCTATCGGGAGTTTCTATAATGTAACAAGTCATGTCAAGTCATTGTGGGTAACCCTCCTATTGGTCAAGGGTTAAAGTCCCCGCAGTTGTGGGGCCCTAGGGTTATTAGACTATCCTAGAGAAGTTGACCCTAGGTGAGTCATTGTAAGCCGGGGCAATAGTCCCCACCATTGTGTTAAGGATAAACCTCCTTGTTGGTCGGAGGAGGAAAAGTCCCCACAAGTTGTGGGGCACTAGGGTTATTAAACACTCCTAGAGATGTCGGCTCTAGTAAGTAATTGTTAAGTGAGGCAGACATGTTGGAGTGGGTTTCAAGTGAACGAAATAATATAAATAGAGAGTGAGTCTCTTTATTTATCACACACACACTCACTCATTGGGGCGCATGAGTGAGAGGAGAAGTTGCTAGGACAAGAGAGAGACTACTGTTGTCAAGAGATCATCTTTATGTTTTTGGGTTTTACTTTTGGTGCTGATTCTATCTCTGAGGAAGTTGCGGGGTTTTCTCCTTTATGGTTTCCCCGAGGAAAATTCTTTGTCTCTTGTCTCTTGTGTTTTATTGTTGTGCATGTTATTCTCTCAATTAAAGATCCTAAGATCGTAATGCTAACTTGAATGATAAAAATCTAACATGGTATCAGAGCTAACCTGAGAAGAAGACATTGTGCAGCTGCAGAAGCTAGGGCTTCTTAATTTTTTGGTCTCTCTCCACAATCCATCAACAAAAGTATGCTAGGATAACCCTCCATTGAAGGGCACATCTTTTTGTCGAAGCAGAATTTGATTCCGAGCATTTTCAGTTTTTGGTGCGAAAAATTAGGGATTCTTACATAAGAGGAATTTTTGAGTGAACCCGGCATAGGATTTCTCTCCTCATCAAAATCTAAGTTTAGAGACTTGGATCAATATTTTTGGTTTGGTGAAACTCCGGGAAAGTCAAACCCTAGTTTGACCCTGAGCTGAAAAAAAAAACCCTAAATACTAAAACTGATAAATTTTGGTACATTTGCTATATCTTGGGATTGGAGAAGGATCACGAGCTGAAACCTCCACAAGATGAAGATAAAATATTTATTTACATTGTGTCCAAAATTCAGCCTCATATTCGCTATATTCTGGGATATATGATCCCTCCAAGTTAGGGTTCCATCCTCCTCCAGGATTCATCCCTAAATAGGACACCTGGGGAGAATTGCTATATCTTGGGATAAAAAGGTCCAAATCAAATTTATGAAGATGTTACAGAAAGGGCATGAACTGTACTTTATTTGGTCTAATTTTTAGACCCAGAAGATGAAAGAGTGACACGTGGCAATCTGTAGAACTTCACTGTGCTGAAAAGTCCTGTAACAGGTCACCTTGGAAAAATGATCATAAGTCCCAATTGGTGAAACCAATTCTGCTGAAACCTATGGTGTTGGAACAGGGACATGTGAGGCTACCTCAGTATGAAGTTTCAAACACAGAGGAGTAGTAATTTTGGAGATACTATAGAAATAGTAATAGGCATTTCTGCAGAAGAAATTGGAAAACTAGGGCTTCCTGATCCGGGAGCTTCCCTCCACTATTTTCAGAAAAGAAGTACATTGGATAGCTTTCCTTGAAGAGATATATCTTTCTATCCAATCGTATCTAAAATATTCCAAGTTTTGAAAAGTAGGGTTTCTCTAACAAACCCTAGATCAGCTAGCTCCGGAACAAGGATGGACACCTCAAATCGGTAAGATCTAATCTTTTGCTATTTGCATTTGAGGTTCTCATTTCAAAGTGATCTATCACATCAGCTTGATGATAAGCTTGATGAAGTTGACAACTTCCAAGCATGGAATTATTTGATCTCTCTGAAGAAAATGAATTGGACACCCACATGAGTAGAGAGGTTCCAGTTCTAGAGGGAGATGAGGCTAAAAGCCTTACACCAAAAGAACTTGGTCAAGGCCAAGAAGATCATCGTTGATTCAATCACAAATCACATTGTACCACAAGTGTCTTTCCTAAAGACATCGAAGATGTTTGATTCCTTGACCAATCTATTTGAAGGGAAAAACATAAATCAGAATATGTCTTTGAGAAAATAGTTGAAGAATGTGAAGATCCAGAATGTAGAGACCATATAGTCATACTTTACGGGGGTCTCTCAAATCAGAGAACAACTTGAAGCGGTATAAGAAGAAGTGGAGACTGCATAAATGGTGATAACCACCTTGAATGGCCTCCCAGGATCATGGGATTCATTCATTCGAAGAATGTGTGCTAGAAGGAAGTGATTACTTTTAGCAGACTTTGGGAAGAGCACACACAAGAAGAAGCACAACTAATGGGAGCAACTGAAGATCAAGCTCTCACCATGCAAAGAAGATCCCTCAAGCGATGAGGAATATGAAGAACTCAACTCTTGAAGAACCTCTTATCCACCTTAGCATTTGGATAAGAAACGATGCTATTATCAATGAAGAAGACGATGAAGCTGAAGGCTCAAGAAGGAGTCTACCCATGAAACAATTAAAGATAAGTATTCAATTGTCATTTCATGATATTGTTTTGTTATGCATTTGTTTATATTCAGTTAATGTATTATGCATGATAGAATGTTTGCATTAATGACAGTATACTACTAATATGCATGTGATGGGTAAGTAGCTCATGGTTTTATACAACTCTCCATTGCTACTTATCTAGAATGAAACCTCTTTGCTGACATATTGGATTAGTGCACAATCTCAATGTTGTCCTGGTAGAGATGGAAGGCATCTAGAAAAGTTTCTGTGAGATATGGATGAATGTTGTATTGGCTAAAGTAGTTGCATGGTCATATATTTATGCATAAGAACTTGCCAGTATTCCTTATGAAATGTTTCTAGCCATACAAATGCATTTGACTTGTAGGAAAGATCGCATACATAATCGCCTACAAGAAAAGAAGAATGAGACTTGTTCCAAAGAACAAGTGACGACAGTTCAAGATGAAGAATAATATGACGAATGCAGCGACATCATTGATGCAGAACCTTCAAGCTATGAAGAATTAACCAAGAAGAAAGGGAAGACCAGTTCAAGAAGAACAATGTCTAGGATGTAGTATCGATACGTGAAGGGAAGTTCATAGTTCCATCATGCAATAGATGGAAACATCGTGGGATACAAGGCAAGATTCGTAGCATGAGGCTTCTCATGAAAAGAAGGCATAGACTTTGAAGAGACATTTGCAGCCAGTAGGAGTTGAAACACATACATGATGAGCTTGATGAAGATCTTAACCTTTGCTACAAGGTTGAAGATGAAATTCTATACACTAGATGGATACATAGAATATTAGTAGCATAGGAAGCTACTTGTCACTCCGGTACAAAATGTTTCAGTGCATAGAGTACGGAAGACATAGGGAGTATGATTCTCCGCTTCAGAGGGAGTGACTACAGAATATCTTGAGGTTCGACATGGTACGACAGGATGGATAGAATACTGATGACTCTAGGCTTTACTAAGAGTAAAGTGGATTCCAACCTTTGCTTCAAGGTTGAAGGTGGAAGACCAGTGATGCTCCTGTTATGTGTCGATGCACTATTTTCTAGGCATGGAGGTACGGCAGAATGCGGATGGAATCTTCCTCGGACAAGGGAAGTATGTAGTAGAGATCCTGAAGAGGTCCAGGATGATGGATTGCAAGGCCATGACCACACCTATGGCATCGAACATGAAGCTATTGAGTGATGCTTCATCAAAGATGGTTGATGCTACGATGTATCGTCAGATGATTGGGTCCTTGATGTACCTGACGAATATGAGACCAGATATTTTCTTTGCTGTGAACACATTGAGACATGTTCACCTAATGGTTACAAAGCATGCAGTAAGGTACCTAAGCGGTTCAGTTGATTATGGGCTCAAGTATGAGGAGAATCAAAAGATTAACCTGGAAGGTTATGTTGATTCAGATTGGGCAGGCAATACACTTCAGAGTGTTGCTTCAGTATGGGATCAGGTGTGATCTCTTGGTTTAGCAGGGCGCAGTATTGTGTGGCACCGAGTACAGCTAAAGCAGAGTATGTCCCAGCTTGTTCATCTAGTTGTGAGGGAGTATGGCTGAGGAAGCTACTGTCTGATTTATTTGATTTCTAGTTGATGCTACTTGTATACATTGCGACAACCAGAGTTGTGTGAAGTTGTTGGAGAACTCGGTGTTCCATGACAAGTCGAAGCATATCGAGATCAAGTATCACTATATCAAGGATATGGTGCAGAGAGGAGTAGTGAAGCTCCAGTATGTTGCGACGGATGAACATATAGCTGATGTGTTGACAAAACCATTGGCTAGGGTGAAGTTTGAGTACTTCAGGGAGAATCTTGGTGTTCTCCAGATCGAGGTTCCTTCCAAGGGGAAGTGATGAGTCTGTGAGCCATTCTGACATGGTGAGAGGATTGGTTCCTTCCATGGTCAGATATAAGGGTTGAGCCATTCTGTCATGGTGAGAGGATTGGTTCCTTCCATGGTCAGATATAAGGGTTGAGCCATTCTGTCATGGTGAGAGGATTGGTTCCTTCCATGTCATATAGGAGTGCTGAGCCATTCTGATATGACTGTAGGATTGGTTCCTACATGATCAGATATAAGGGCTATTGCCATTCTTGGAATGGAGGTTCCTGGTCAGTTACCAGGAATACTCGGTCTAGGACTAAGGGCCTTTCTGATACAACTGTAATATGTAGTCTTACATGATCAGATGTGAGCGCATGGCCATTCTGATGTGATTGAGGGATTGGTTCCCACTTGATCAGATATAAGGGCTGATGCCATTCTCTGGGAGAATGGAGGCACTTGGTTAGTTACCAGGAAAGCTCAGTATGGGATTGAGGGCCATTCTAATGTGACTGTAGGATTGGTTCCTACATGATCAGATGTGAGTGTAGAGCCCTTCTGACATTGGTTGTCATATGTAAGTGCAAATCCCTTTTGGCATGAAGGATTGGTTCCTTGCATGGTTGAATATAAGTGATGAGCCTTTCTGACATTGGTTGTTAGATGTAAGTGCAGAGCCTTTCGGCATGGAGGATTGGTTCCTTGCATGGTCGACTCTAAGTGCTGAGCCTTTCTGACATTGGTTGTCAGATGTGAGTGCTGGGCCTTTCTGACAGGGTTGTGGGATGTGTTCCCACATGGTCAGATGTGAGTGTTGGGCGTGCCTTTCTGATATGACTATAGGATTGGTTCCTACATGATCAGATGTAAGTGCTGGGCAAGCCATTCTGACTTAGGGTCAGATATGAGTGCTGAAAGAAGACCTACATGGAGGCTATGCCTACAACCAACATGAAAAGGGATTGCTCTGTAGAACTTCTTGTGACAAGAAGAATCATGAGATAGCACCCGTGATGATGATCCAGCAGTGATGATCTAGATCAAGTGATGATCCAGATCCAGTGATGGTGATCTAGATCCAGTGATGGTGATCCAGATCCAGTGATGATCCAGATTCAGTGATGGTGATCTAGATCGAGTGATGATCCAGATCCAGTGATGATGATCTAGATCCAGTGATGATCTAGATCTAGTGATGATGATCTAGATCGAGTGATGATAATCCAGATCGAGTGATGATCCAGATCCAGATGAAGATGACTTGAAGATGAAATGATCTAGATGATACAAAGAAGAAGACTTGTGCTGATAAATTGTGTCGAGAGAATACCTTCCTAGTTAAGAGGGAGCGTTGATGTAATTGTAACTTCGGAATGTATTCATCCGTATATCTTATGTATTGTACCCCGATGTTTATTCTGGGATGTGTCTGTAATGTATTTGAGTCATGTCATGCCCCGATGTTCCTATCGGGAGTTTCTATAATGTAACAAGTCATGTCAAGTCATTGTGGGCAACCCTCCTATTGGTCAAGGGTTAAAGTCTGCGTAGTTGTGGGGCCCTAGGGTTATTAGACTATCCTAGAGAAGTCGACCCTCGGTGAGTCATTGTAAGTCAGGGCAATAGTCCCCACCATTGTGTTAAGGATAAACCTCCTTGTTGGTCGGAGGAGGCAAAGTCCCCACAAGTTGTGGGGCACTAGGGTTATTAGACACTTCTAGAGATGTTGGCTCTAGTAATTAATTGTTAAGTGAGGCCGACATGTTGGAGTGGGTTTCAAGTGAATGAAAGAATACAAATAGAGAGTGAGTCTCTCTATTTATCACACACACACTCACTCATTGGGGCGCATGAGTGAGAGGAGAAGTTGTTGGGACAAGAGAGAGACTACTACTGTCGAGAGATCATCTTTATGTTTTCGGGTTTTACTTTTGGTGCCGATTCTATCTCTGAGGAAGTTGCGGGGTTTTCTCCTTTATGGTTTCCCCGAGGAAAATTCTTTGTGTCTCTTGTCTCTTGTGTTTTATTGATGTGCATGTTATTCTCTCAGTTAAAGATCCTAAGATCATAAAGCTAGCTTGAATAATAAAAATCTAACACAATACAGTTGCATACATTTGTTTTTGAAGGGTTGCGTTAGATATCTCTTCTCTACCACTGAGGTGATATCTTTTATTGGACAATCTGCTTATGTGTTGCAAACCATCCTCTACAAATTTCTCTATCATAGTCAAAGAATCACTAGGTTTTTCATCCTCCCTGTTTGGAGGGTTTTCACAGGGTATATCTTGTCTCTCATGGTTGATTGATTTGTGTGGCTGATATAAATATTCATGTGGCTGATTTATGAAATTCACAAGTGTTGAAATTGTTTGATAAAAGCTTTAAAGTTCAAGCATCTTTGATTTTGCTCAAACATCAACAAGGATTTCCTTAGCAACATCGTAATTTGAAATAAAACCTTATCAATGTTATCAATGGGTAGTTAAGAGGAATCCTCCTCCTTATCATTAAACTTATTGTTAGAACTTACTCTATGGAAGTGAAGCCTAAAGATGAAAATATTCCATATGACTTAACATGTACCTTGGAAAAGCACTATAGGTTCTCCCAAGATATTCCTAAAGGACTACTTCCATCTAGAGATCATTAACATTAAATTGAACTCATTCCCATAAGTACTCCTCCTAATAAAATGCCTTATAGATATCCACATCAACAAAAATGAGAGATTGAGAAAATGGTACAAGACATGTTCGATGCATGTATTATTCAAACAAGAAAGAGTTCCTTTTCAACACCAATAATGATGACCACAATGAGTGGCTCAATTGGCTAAATGTGGAAAAGAAAAGGGTATAATGCCCCCACAGGTCAAGGTGTCCATTCCTGTCAAGGGGTCAAATCTGCGATGCAGAGGCAAATTTTCAGTTAAAAAAAAAAAGAAAAAAAAAACACCAATAATGATGGTCAAAGATAATGCTTGGAGAATGTGCCTAATTACAAAGATATAAACAAAATCACCATCATGGATAAATTCCCCCTTTCAAATATTGATGAGATATTGTATGAGCTTCATGGAGTGACTTACTTTACAAAATTAGGTTTAAAATATAAAAAATAAAAAAACTATCAAATCAAATTAGGATAAGAATACATCCCCAAAACATATTTTAGAACACATGGCAGGTAGTGTCAGTTCTTGGTGATGCCTTTTGGACTAATTCTCCTTCTCTTTTTGTATATATTGTTTTATTTGGGGTGACATCATAAAGAGTGGTGGTCGCTACTATGTGGAAGTGTATGGAGTTTAAATCACAAGAATATTTGTCCTCTGCATATGAAAAGTTTATTTGGGGCAACGTTAGAAATAGTGCTCGTTGCTTACATGTGAAAGTGCATGGGTTTTAACTAATGTATCTTGTTAAGTCCTTACATTTGAAATCACTTATGGTTTACATGTGGGTTTCATATTTCATTACTTCTACTTTAATTTTTCATGTTTCACGATTGTTTTCTTGGGTTTCATAGTTCATTACTTCTAGTCTAAGTTTTAAGTTTTTTGTTTTAAGATCTGGTTTTTGTTTAAAAAATTCATCTAGATTACGACTCAACAATTAATATAAATATGAGATTTTGTGATTATGGTCCCATTATGTGTTGAGTTAACCTAAAAAAATACAACACTAAACATATTATTGTTTTTATCCTCACATAACAACAAATATCTATGTAACTAGATGCATACTTGAAAAACCTAAAATTATCTAACTGATTATAATACTAAAAGTTTGCATGGTAAAAGAACATTCTTACCCAATTCCAAAATTCAACAAAGTAGTAGAAGTTATACACAATAATGCCTTAAAATTGAAGTGTCTCCAAATTGCTTTGCTAAGGATGACGACTTCTCATTAAAATTCCTTAAAAAAATTACAAAAAGTTCACAACCCTTTATTTGAGTACAATGACTATTTATAGGATTCATTGGTGGTACTTTGGTTTTGCAACTATCTCCATCTTGGAATAACCCTTTCATACTCTTGTCATTCATCTTTTTCATTGTTATTTTATGCGAGGTTTTGGTCAAAATTAATATTACATAATATTTTTTTGTTTTTATGAGTTTTTTTTTTCTTTTCATCTTTTGCTCTTCTTTTTATATAGTTTTTTAAAAGGATTTTGGGGTTATATATTCATCTCTCTGTGTAATAATGATATGAACTAATGATGAATTCAAGGTTTCTTGATTCATTTACATTTACATCTGGTTCATTATTAATTTATGCTAGGTTTTGGTCAAAATTAATTTTACATAGTTTTTTGTTTTTATGAGTTTTCTTTTTCTTTTCATCTTTTGCTCTTCTCTTCATAGCTTTTTAAAAGGATTTTGGGATTATATATTCATCTCTATGTGTAATAATTATATGAACCAATGATGAATTCAAGATTTCTTGATTGCAATTGTTCTCATACATTTATAGAATCTCTTGCCACAAACTTAAACATGATATCTTTGAACAATTTTGCCTTTGTTAACTTTAACACATGTAGTTAAATAATCATCAATTGGATGATCATCTTCTATTATCTCACTTCTTAGGTTTGTAGGAATAAGGCCTATAATTAGTTCAAAATAATTACATTAAACCTTTGAAACCAAGAAAATGAAATTTAAGGTGGTGTCACTTTCCTTAATAATGTAATCATACTAGTCTAGAACACATCACGTTCTCTTTCTATTTTTGTGATATGATTCAAGGGAGGCATATATGGAGTTAAATGTATATGATATGATCCTAAAAAGACATATATAGAGTTAAATGTATGTAATATGAACCCATGGGGGCATATGTGGGGCTAAATGTATACCAGGGCTTGGTTAAACTGTTGGGCGATCGACGAAAAT
The DNA here is from genome assembly GCA_001517045.1 of Pseudotsuga menziesii. Lineage (NCBI taxonomy): Eukaryota > Viridiplantae > Streptophyta > Pinopsida > Pinales > Pinaceae > Pseudotsuga > Pseudotsuga menziesii. The sequence continues at coordinate 261,847 of LPNX011213833.1, read as the reverse complement.
GTTGCATTGTAAAATATAAATAACATTAAAAATATTGTCACTTCTAAGTTTAAGGAGAAAATGTGTTGTGATAAAGATTTAGAGGATAAAAGAAAATTAAGATATTATAAGGAGGTCATCAATCCTACTCTAGAAGATCAAAAGTATCTCTCGGTTTTAACTAGTTCAAAGAAGAAAATTAATATAGCCAAGATAAGAACGAACTCTCATGACCTTCATAGTGAAACAAGTCGTTGGGCAGTTCCTAAAACACCATGGGTAGAAAGGATTTGCCATCTCTGTGAGAATATGAACATTGAACATGAAAAACACTTCCTTTTAGAATGCCTTGCGTACACCCACATTAGATCTCAGTTTCATAATCTTTGTTGTAATTCTGACCTTCCTAGCCTTTTAACTTGTCAAAATTATAGTGAGCTTGGGATGCTTCTTTCGAAGGTCTTTGAGCATAGAAATACAATTTTAAAACAAACTAAATAATGCATTTCTTTGGGTTCGATAGACCAAAGTTTGGTCTAAGTGGACGTTAACCATCATCATCATCATATGCTTTGCATTCAAACTCCTTTAATTATTTTAAATTTCATGTAGCATTCAACTCAATTTAGCTTTTAAAAGTAGATTGTTAACTCCAAACAATTCACCTTAGAACTTGACGTGGTTCATAATAGTTTTCATCTTTATATGTTTAAGCAAATATTAATCCATAGTAAGTGCTCATATAAACTATTATTCAATATGTAATTCCTTGATTTATTAATATTTGAGATTTTATATAGAAAAAATCACGTAGTCTATAGACATTTTTATTTCAGATTTGGGTGGACTACCACCTTGATTCTATGGCAGTAGTTTAAAATTTGAAATAAACAGCTATAAAAAAAAAGGAATATAAAAAATAACTGGTAGCTAGATGATGAATGGATAACTCGTAGCAATGCATGGATAACTCATAGTTATGAATGGATAACCAACATTTACTGGTAGAATATAAGAGGGAGAATGTAGGTGATAACATGTAGCTAGGCATGGATAACTAACAATTGAACAAGTTTAACCAAAAGAATATGAGGAATAATTTTTTTTTTCCCAAAATGTTTTCCATTCCATAACTATTTCTTAACCATTTGATCTTTTTTTGTTTTAATATTTTCAGACGAAAAAAGCATTCCTTGCTATTCTATTGAATCAAAGGAACTGGGTACATCATCAAAAATAAATCAAGTCCAACACATATGGAACCAATAACATCCAGAAGTATATCAGTGTCCAGTATAGGAGAGATTTCTCTTTCATAGAGCCTAACTATCAGTGCCTGGGAATCATATACAAGTAAAGTGTCCTCTCATAAAATGCATAGTAGGCCGATCAGTCATGAATGTCCCTAAAGAAAATAAGAAGAGCCCAGAAACAGTATCCAAGTGAGGGCTTGAATCACTCAAAAGCTAGAGACATAGCTAATCATCTTAACCAAAACTTTCACAAATAAAGAACCAAGAGACTAAAAGTCTAAGAACTAGAGCAGTGCTCTAAAAAAATCTAACCTCCCCATAAACTTCGTCATCACATATTTCAGTGAGAGAAAGATGGCCTGCAGCCATATTAAGCCCTTCCTTGGATAGTGTGTTTGCCATCTTGTTATGTTCCCTAACGACATGACTGAAATCCACAAAAGTGAACAAAGATATGAGTGTCCTAGTGTTTATGCACCAGGCCTCTAAGTTCACCATAGCAAGTGTGGATTCATCCCTTTCCTAGCTTATAATCATAGAGGAATCGCCAAAGATATGTAAGTAAGGCAACCGAATATCTTTAGCAATGTATAATGATGCCCAGAGCGCCAATAGCTCGAATCTAGTATTAGTGATGTGTCCACAACCTAATTTTATATAGAGAAAATGCCGATCATTTAACCAAATACAAACACCTGCTTCTCCAACATAATTTGCCGCAACTCCATCAAAAAACACCATAAGAAATTTTTTAGCAGGAGGATCTCCAATGTGCCTGACTTTGGACCTATTTGCATGTAGCACCTGATGTGATGCAACATCTAACATGATCACATGACCAAGTCTGGAAATAATTGGTTCCTTGTCTTCAAAAATATAACTATTCCTAGTCTTCCTGAGATTCCGGATAAAAAAGAAGGGCAAATATAGAAGTCTCCCACCCTTTGTAACCCAGCTCGAAAGGTTTTCTAATAGAGATGAATTAGACCAACATAAATGGAAATAAAACATACTTCCCAAGCTGTGTAAGATCTTTTTCACAAAGGAGTAGCCAACAAAATTGTGATCAACAGTTTCAGCCTCATTTTTACAGAGACTACATCTGTTAGGGACAACCCAACCCCTCTTGTACAGGTTATCCCAAGTGTTTAATTTCCTATTAACAACAACCCAAGTAAAGCACTTCAGTTTCTATGGGATGTTGAAGCCCCAAACCATCGGGAGGATACCATCATTTAACAAAGGCAAATGCACAGACACAATGAGCTCATAAGTTTTTTTGGTAGAGACCATTCCCAATTTTTTATCAAACATCCAGAGTAGGGAGTCTTCATAATTTCCAATCTTAATTCCGCCGTGTGATAGGCCTTTGACGAAAGACGATCAATGTTCATCCCAAACACCTCCCAAGTTAAGGTCCATCGTCGTGTACCAACAATTGAAACCTTGAGTATAACCTTCCAGGTTCTGAGCCTGGTCCAGGTTAGAGATCCCAAAGTCAGCAAGATAATCCCTAAGGTCCACTGGTAAAAGATATGAAGAATCGAGGCTTGCAATAGGATCAACACCCAGGCAGGTTTTCAGACCATTTCCAACCTTCCAGCCAAGCTGACAAGTAATCCAAGACAATATCCTTATAAATTCGTTCCAGAAATATGAAGTTCCATTGAGAATGGACTTCTAGGATCTGATCCAATCCTCCAAGGGTTTGTTTTTAATGTACTTATGTTTAATTATCCAGCTCCAAATGCCATTCCCCATAAGGAGTAGCCACATATTCTTCATCCTAAGCGAGAGCCCAAACCATTCCAAGTTCTTTATATCCCAACCACTGCTTTCAATTGGTGCTGAAACAACTTCCCAACTAGCCAAGTGATATTTCTAATGCCCATCAGAGTTCCCCCACGGGAAGGAAAATATAGCTTTCCTCAACATAATCAGAATAGATTTCGGACATCTAGCCAGGGCAAACCAATACACAGCAAGACCAGTGAGAACCGATCTAATAAGGACAACTCTGCCACCAAGAGAAAATAACCGGTTTGACTAGTTCTTCATCTTATTTTCAAACATTTCCACCATCCATTTCCAATCAGATGATCGATACCCCAAGGGTTTAAGGCGGTATCCCAAGTATTTGAAACCAATTTGGATAGGAGCCATGATGTAGGGGAGGAGCTCAGCAATTTGGCTGCGAGTATCTTCATCTACATCCTGATAAAGAAAGGAAGACGTTTCCATACTAACAACCATACATGTAGCTAAACAAAATAGGTCTAGGGCTTCTTTATATGCTTTCCATTCATTGACAGTAGCAATACCAAATAAGAGGACATCGTGAACAAATAATAGGTGAGTAATAGACAGATCAAGAGAGTACTGGAATCCTTTGATGAGCCCTTTTTGCTGAGCATCCAATATAATCCTGCTGAGACTTTCAATAATCAGGATGAATAGTAGGGGAGATAAGGGACAACCTTGACGAATTCCCCTTATGGCTGGGAAAAATTCAAATGGTGTCCCATCGACTAAGACTGCAAAACAAGCATTAGTAACACAACCCATAATCCAATTCACACCAATAAGAGGTGTGTCGATCTGGAGAAGCAGAAGTCTCAGAAAAGTCCAATTAACCCTATCAAGGGCTTTGACCAAGTCAAATTTTAACACCATAAGTCCTGTTTAGTAATGGATTTAGGCAAAGTGCTGCAATCTTAGGTATCAGAGTCAAGAAGGTTGAGTTTAGAGATCCAAGAACTTTCCCTTATGTTCTAGCTTGTTCAGCTACCAAGACTAGTTCCTCCCCAATGAGGTCAAGAAAAGCCAAGAATAATTCAACTGGTCATCCATCTGGGCCAAGGCTTTTATCTTTCTTGAAGCCCTTAAGAACAACTTCCACTTCCTAAATAGATATAGGCTCCAAGAATCGGTTTACATCCTATTTCATGGTCAGAGTGGGGTATTACTAATCACCTTCAGTTGGTCAGTAATATTTGAAGTTCTATCATCCTTAAAAAGATCACGGAAATGTTGTTTCCCAAGCTGTTTTAGGGGTGCATCCTCTGAGACCAAGTTACCATTCTTATCAATTAGGGACCAGATAGCTTTGGAATTTCTTCTTGCAGATGCATAGGTGTGAAAAAACTTAGTATTTGCATCCCCCTCGTTTATCCAGAGCACTTTGCTCTTACGTCTCAGCGAAGTGATCTCATGAGCCCAATATTTACCTTTCCTATCTTGAAGAATTTTGAGCTTATCTGAATTCACTGCTGACAGTAGACCAGAGTCCATCTGTAATAGGTGAGAGATCTCATCATTTATTTCTAATATCATTTGTTTTCATTCACCTTTTTTCTTCCTTTCCCAACTTTTAACTGTACTCTTGAGTCTTCCCAATTTAAGGGAGAAAGAGTCCAAATGATTTAGAGGACCCGAGGTTAGAGGAGCCTTCCAGGATGTAGTAACCAAAGGAGAGAAGTCCTCTTCCAAGAGCCAAGCTCTATTAAATTTAAAAGGATAACACTGAGAAGAAAGTCTCGGGCCCCATTCCAGACATATAGGGTAATGGTCAAAGACATCTGAAGGAGTAGCCCAAGATCTATAGCAAGTAAGGCTAGGCAGGAGATAATAAGATAATAAGAACCAGTCACGTCTTTTGCTAATGCCTACATCCCCCAAACAACCATTCCTCCAAGTAGGGCCAGGATAGTTCATTGAGAGATCAACCAAATTGTTACTTGTAATAAGCTGGGAGATGTCACATGCCCCAATTTGCAAAAACAATTTTATAATATTTGAGGAACATTGTGTTAAACTTTATGCTAAGTTGTAATTGATGACCCAGTGGGGTCAAGAATATTTAATGTAAATTCAGAATATTTTATTTATAAATAAATAAATGAAGAGACAACAGCTTAGGAGAGCTGTTAAAAGGGTGTTTATTGGTCAATTGGTGGAGGAGACTGGGTGGAGAGCAAACTGACATGTGGCAGCATCCTCAAACCACTTCCAACTGTTGCAGGTGGCAACTTCCCTATATTTGTGGTCATGATTCCCCAAGAAAGTGGAATTAGCGCAGGTGGCTCATTTAATGAAAACTGACCCAGAAGACCTAGGCATCTCTATAAAATTTCCCATTGAAGAGAGCTGAGGCTGCTCATTCTAGAGAAGTGATCATTCAGGGTGAATGAATTTACTCGAGAGAAATTCAATGGAGGGGAGTCTGGAATGTGTTTGAGGGGATAATTGCTGAGATTGATCTAGTTGTAGCTTTTAAGCTGAAGATCAACTGCTGAGAGCATATTTTTATTACTGAGGTAATTGAACCAGTCAGGTGACAGAGGTTTTACAGTTGCATTTTCCAACCAGTTCTCAGCCAAGAAGACCAGGAACAAGCTCGGGGGTCCTGAGGAAGCGTTCTTTGAGCGCTCTCCAGAAGTTTGGTAGGGAGGAACGACCTCCTTAAGCTGTTGTCGTCTTGTCCTCAACAGGTTCTATTTTGTTTTTATTGTCTTCAGTTAAATAATTCTTAGATTATCTATTACAGGCATGTTAGTGTTTAGGGTTTATGAATGAAAAAGTAACCGTGTAATGTTAAGTTCGGTAAACTTATAGATAATTCGAGAAATGGAAATGATTATGTAAATAGTGAAATAGACAGAGATTAAATTCCCAAGCTGTGTTTTTCCACACCTGAACTCAGGTCGTACTCTAGCACAGTTGGATTGTTTAAGTAAAAGAAATGTTTTTTTTTTTTGGAATGTGAATAGTAGATAGGTTTTACTTCAAAGTTTATGAATTTCACTGAATAACAGTGATAGCTTTTGTTTGCATTTATTTACTTCTGCCAATTAAATGGAAACATAAGTATAAAGATAATAGTAAATATTACTATTATTTCAATATTAGTATACTGATAGGAAATAGAAATATTACAGTAAAGTAAACAACTAATATTTGAGAAAAATGTAAAAAGATAATAGTAAAACAATTTATAAATATTAACTTAACAGACCAGAGTAAGGATTCTTTTATAATTCTGTTATATTTATAAAAATTACTGAAGATCGATATTACTCTAGTTTCAAGTATGACGTACTAAAAATATAAGTATTATATTTTTCTTAACTAAAAACTAGAAGCAAAACTCTTTAGAATCTTTTCATTTCTTACAGAGTTAGCACCATACTTATAACTTTAAGTCATATGAATCTTTCATTTTTCTATTTTCTCAAAAACAGAATAAAGAATATTATAAGCGGAAACAAGAATTTCTTAAACTGTAGGGTTTACAATATTTATTTTTACCTTTAAAATCTGAGTTCAAGAAATTATCAATATCTCCTAAACAAAGCTTAAAATAATTATAAATACAGAGAATTAATAAATATGATATAAATGTAAATCCTAAGCAAAATAAACCATTAATATAAACATTTTTGCAATATAAAAACCTGAACCAAAAGTAGGCTTATAGCCTGTAAAAAAATCAAAGGGTCGAAAACCAACTTGCTAATAAAACCAAATACATAAAAGTCTTTGTATTAAACTATAACCAGTTACATTACTAACTGTAAAAGTAAAAACCCCGTAAAATTACAACTAGACTGTTTCACAATCTTCTGTCTTTAAAACAAATATACATAAGTATTTTATATTAACAAGTAAAACTATATCACTGACAGGTTAGGTAAAACCCAACTCACAGTTTCATTTTCTTAAAGTTCAAATAGAAAAACTGAAGCAACGAGACAAGAAATCACATAAACATCTCTGAGCACAGAGGAGGTTTTTATACACTTCACAATAGTATTACATCATTAAGCCATAAAGCTGAAAACTGTTTCACCGAAACCACACATACATCACAGCTTCAAAAGATTGTGCAACCCAGCGATGTATCGACAGGGTTTTAAAATACAAACATGGATATTAAACAACAAAGTAAATATCATAACTAGCAGAGAGTTCGCAGCTAGGTTTCCAACCACAGGAACCTTCAACCAACAACCCAATTCGCAAGCAGGGAGAACCCACGATGAGACCGAGGCTTACCCATTTGAAATCCCACGAAGTTAATCGACGCATGAGTGCTTTTCCATTCAAGTCTGGAGCTGTCAGTGTGAGCCTGCAAGTTAAAAACCAAACAATATTCAAAACTCAGAGTAATGATTTATTAAAACCCTAAAACTTAGTAATTAAATTGACAAAAGGAATGCGAGCAAAGTTAAGTGTTTACCTATGAGTAAAAGTAATTGGAGCTGAGAAGGAACAGTCACTAGCTCGAGTGAACTAAATCGAGAAGCAAGCAAACCCTCAAGCCAACCCTGTGACAGAGGCAGCAAGGATACAACACTCAAGCTCTACGATGCCAAGGTAAAGAAAGAACAGATACAAGGGTAAAATCCTTTTACATGCTTCGAGCCAAGCGAGGAAGTTAAAACCATGCACACTATGCTTCTCAACTCACAAAAGAAATTGAAAACACAAACCGTGAACCCTTAAAACACTTGCACAGTAATGCAGCACAGTATTGCAGACTACGAAGCCAACAAAAGAGGAAGGAGCAGGCCTCTCATGGCCGCAAGAAGTCTCACAGCGCAGATTGCAGGCAGACAAACCCTCGGAGCCAAATGCAAAAGAATAGGGTTTTTTCTTTATAAGTTAACCAATGCATGGTGGAGACTTGTCCACGTGCCCTTCTAGAAATTTTAACCAAGTGTGGGTCGTTTTCAATAGTCAACACTGCACATCGAATATGAAATATATTATTGCCAATTATTACAAACCATGCTATTGACTATAGTATAAAGGTGCATAACATTTGCCAATAATACAATCATTTTATCAACCATAATATAACGTTACTTATGATTGCTCTTCATGTCTACTTTGCCATCGATCATTTGGAAAAATTCATATGATTGCTTACTATGTCAATCATGCTTTTTGTTAGACCATGCTTTGGAACTAGGATACTATAGGAACAAACTTAAAATGTATTCTACCTTTAGTTTCGACCTTATGATAGTAGTTTTTAGGTAGTGAAACTACCTTATGTTACAAGTAGTATTTTGTTATAGCCTAATATTGTAAACTATAACTCAGTATAGTATTGTAACATTACAATAACAATTGCATCGTGGTTACAAACTAGATACTATGTACACAGCTTGTCCACTAGCTGTGCAAAAACATAATCGCATTTGTAAACAAATCAAACATGTTGGTATTGTTTCATGACTAGTAAGGGAGAACTAGAGTAGAAATATGTTGTTAATTACAATATCTTTTATAAACTAATAACTCTAAACTTTTCACATAAAACTCGATGCTGATAAATGAAGGAGTCTTCAAGGAGATTGAAGACAAACTTCATTGCAAGAGTTTCTCATAACAAAACTAATAACTCATTGTAAACTTTACCTTTGAAAAATATAGGATTATGTTCATACATAAAGAGCAGTGCATTTGAGTTTTAAACATGGCAATAGCAGTAAGATTATGATACAGTAGGAGTAATTATACGCTAAGATCATGAGCTCTATGCTCACTGTAAGAATCTATAATGGATTAGGTACTATAATCTTACAACATAAAGAAACCTTGGAAGAACTCATTCTTGTAAATGGCAATAACGATGTTAAGGATAAAAGTCATTATGTCTTAAAAATAAATACTGTCATAGATCCAAAACAACGAAGGAATTTACTTTACCTCATCGGAGTCTTGCATCTTAATAATCAATTTATAAACTAGCATCTTATCATGCTAAGAAGTACTTCTCGACTTAATTCAAAATAAACTCCTACTTGATCAAACGCTTACCTGCTGAACCTGTAAGAACCAGCAGTCCTGTTGAGCTAGCAAAATGCTAAGTAAGCCCTGATTTCAAACATGGTTTCTCACCTACTTGAAAAAAAGTAAATCATCAATACAGCTAGCAGCAACTAAATGCAAGTCATTTTTATATAACTTATAAAAATTAAAGTTGTATTAGTTTTTCTATATTTTGAAACTAATCATTACAAATTGTTAAACTGTTTCATTTTCCGCTAACTGCTAGTAGTTACTAAACTGTGATTTCAAACATTTTATGTCACTATAAAAATTTTAAATTTTTGTGAAATTTTGGGGTTATGACAGGAAAAGTAAGAAGCCAAGGGATCTAACCTTGCTTGTGTACCCCAAACTTCAGAAGAGGAGATTGTCAAATTTAGATCACCTGCCAGGAGTAAGTTTGGTAAGAATAGCAAACTAGCAGCCAAAATGTTATCCCAAAAAACAGTTCTCTGGGCATAAAGTCTGTAGTAGTTGATAATGGAAAGGGTCTCAGATATCCCCTTAATGCTAGCTCTGAGCACAATACCAGCAATTGAGGAAAAAGCCTTGCATCGAACCAGGAGAGGTTCCACCCCGCAAGGAGGCCTCCAGAAAGTCCTGCAGCACCTAATGCATAGAACTCCCACCCCGACTTTAATTTCGAAAGCAGAAGGAGAGACTGAGAATAATTGCGCATAGTTTCTTGAAGTAAGATCATGTCTGGATTAAGATCAGAAAACAGTGAGCCAAGGGCTTATTGTTTGGAAAGCCCTCCAAAACCCAGAATATTCCCGGATACTATTTTCATGGGGAACCAGAGTCTTCAGGTGTGCTTGCTCTAAGTACCTGTGGTGTGGAGGGAGAAGAACAGGTCTGTCTAGTTGCATTCTTTAACCACGAAGAGAGAGGACTATAGTGTCCCAAACTGCCCGAGTCCTCAGAAGAAGGCTTTTTAGCCTTGTGGATGATCACATTTTTGAAACGAATGGAGTCCAAAGGAAGCGTGGAAGGAGAAATAGGAGACTTTCCAGAGAAGATTGAGAGGGAGTTTAGGAGAGAGAGATCCATGAAAGCAAGCTCTTCTCTGGGGCTGGATGGTAAGGTGTTCACAGGTGAGGCAGAAGTACCTAGTGAGAGAGAGGGAGGGGAAGCAGAGGAAGCTGGGAGCAAGGGATAATGTTCCAGAGTAAAGGGGGGAGGCCCCTCCTCTGGAGGATCATCAGAAGAAGTGTGGATCTCCAAGGCTGAGTGCTTCAGGGAAATAGCTAAAGTCACAAGGCGATAATGACAAACACAAACTTCAATGTCTTCAATAAACATTAGTTCGCCTTTGGACAATCCTTCATATCCTCAGGAGAGTGAACCAAGGGTACTATAGGGGGTTGACTGTTAACATGGGAGGGGGGGACAGGACCAAGACTAAGATCAAAACCCCTCTTAACTGGATGACCTTTGTGGAGAAGAGCACAGGAATTGCGCAGATGCCTAGTCTCATGGCAATAGTTACACTTGAAGGGTGGGTTCAGGTAATCTAGCCTCTGAGTACTAACATGATCACTACAGACAATCTCAATCTCGGGAAGTAAACCATTAGATATATCAAGTTCAACCAGGACCTTAGGAGTCCGCTTGTCAAATAACAAGTGAAAGTCCTTTTCAAGGGAGACAAAGCGCCCAATCGAGTTTGCCAAGCCTGTGAGAATATTTTTATTCCACAGAGGGAAGGGAAGTGCAAGAAGGAGAACCCACAAGTGTCGAATAGTGACCCTTTCCGTAAGCAAATCAAAACCAGTATACCAGTGGTTCAAGACTAAGGAACCCTTCTGGATAGTCCAAAGATTCCCTAAGATGCATGTGGCATCAATCTCTTCAATAAATACAAAAACCAACCAATTATTAGCTAAAAGACTAACATTGGGCACATAGTGAATGATAGGTTTCCAATGAATGGTCACCCACTCGACCCATTCTTCCTTCGACAAGGAGTAGTACTCCCGCCTTCCGATAAGGGCTCTGTGACAAAGGGTTTCAACCTTGTCCATGTAAACATCATGACCCAATACAAACCGACGCTTTAGGTCAAGAGCCTTAAGTGATTTTTCTTTCTTGCGGGCACATCCATGGTGCTATGAGCAGCCCATCATAGGGCCCCCACCAGTCTCCAAGGAGGCACCAGGTTTACCCGAGATTGAGATATGGAAACCCAGTAAGACGAGGGTTAGGTCACTGCAGCCCTCAAGAGAGCTAACAGTCGAGGCAGACCGTCACCCAAGTAAGCCCACCCAAAAATCCCGATACAGGCAGAGAGCTACGACAATAAGAACCACACCCCAGGAACAACAAAAAAACAGGGTCAGCTAAGGGTGAAAGCATTCATAGGCAACCAGACACAGCTGTCAAGGTTTAAACGAGAGGCAAAAGCTGACAGCTAGGGTTACCGATAGAACGCAAACTGAGAAAAATAAACCAAACAGAAGGTTAAACAATACATAAATTCCCATTTTTTAATCATGGTTGGTACTAACCCTCAAGAATCGAGGGTGAACTCCATGTGGGGTGGCCGACAATAAACCCATAAACCCTTAGAATAAGTGTTTATACCAAGCCCCAGACCTAGCACAGGATAAAAAAATATAATCAGAGAAGTCGAAAAGTACCTGCACCAGTTCTCGTGATTATGTCGGGTGCCGCAGACTGCTCAAGTCAACTGTGAACAACATCACCCATAAAATCCAGAACCCACGCTAGGGAATGATGAAACACAAAGTCTTTGCCTAATAGTCCAAAGAGACTGCTCAGTCTACCAGCCGGAGTAAGATGGCAAGAGCCACGCAAGAACCGGGTCAAATAACATGCATGGAGAGAATGACCCCAAAAGGTGGCCCACTGGGTCTGCAAGAGGAGCCAGGACCATAACCAAAGACAATCACACGCCGACAATACAACGAACGAGCGTAGGGATGAATACCGCCTCTGAAAACAAGTCACAGTAGGTACACGCAGCGCTCAAACAAAACCCTAACCCTCCGCTCCTCCCAAGACCATTTGATCTCTATGAATCTAATCCATGCTAGTTTTTATGATTATTATAGTATATGATTTATGATTAATAATTCATAATAGTTACAATTTCTAAGAGTATAAAAAGACCCCAACAAAAAATATAATGTAAATATACTAAATAGTGGAGTCCTTACAAAAAAACTCTTTTTTTTTTAAATTTTTATCTGAAATAAATCTCTAGTTCATTTCCCAAATTTAGACATGAGCACGCTCTTCCTATCCTTCTTCCTCATTACTATGGAAGTTTAGACATGAGCACTCTCTTACTATCTGAAGTTGTACTTGTACTTGTGCTGCTATGCAATTGCTGTTAGAACTTTGGATAGTCTGTTCTTGAGGTATGGCGCTCAATTTTTGTTGCAGACTAAGCTGTTATCACCTGCCTCAATTTTTGTTGCAGACTAAGCTGTGCCGTTTTGGTACGTTACGTTGTTTCTTTTCAGTTTATTTTCTTTGTAATTTAGATGGTTCGATAAATAGATTATGTTGGTACTCAGTTTGGTCAATGAATTTGACGCCTTTTTAATCAAACCTTCTTCTCTGCCAGTTTGGTGATTTCAGCTTCTGCCGAGGCCGTGCTTGATTGGATTGGCTCTGTGGATTCTGTTTAGTTGGGCTT
>LPNX011213833.1:202602-234100 GCA_001517045.1 Pseudotsuga menziesii | reverse complement strand
TTGGCCAATTCATGGGGCTCTGGCCTTCAGCAAAAACAACGGACAACTGGATCCAGAGGAACTGGAGGCCTCTGATAAAGGACAGTGTCACATGCTACCTGGTCGGACGAGGGTTCTTCATCTTTGAATTCATAACCAAAGAGGACCAGGATCTTATATTCAGAAGCGGCCCGTACTTCATGGGAACCCAAGGCCTTTATCTTAACAGATGGACGCCGGATTTCAATCTCGAAGTTGATGTCCCAAAGGAAGTCCTAGTGTGGCTCAGGCTCCCAAACATCCCGGTACATTGCTGGAATATACAAGCCCTGGAAAAAGTTGGGAATGTGCTCGGGAGATATATCGATAAAGCTGAGAACAGCGGATAGTACACTTGCGCCAGGATTTGTGTAGAGGTCGACCTTGAAGCAGGGCTCCTTGAGGCAGTTAAGTTAAAATTAGGAGAATGGCACCATTTTCAAAAGCTTGATTATGAATAGCTGCCATTTAAGTGTTGTCTTTGCCATGAGCATGGCCATTTCCAGAGAAACTGCCCCAAAATGCAGACCCCAGAAGAGGGAGACGGTTGGCAAAAAGTCAAGAAAGGGAAGGCGGCCTCCAAAGCCCAAAAGACCACAGAGGACATGCAGAAAAACAATACTCCATCAAGCTCAAACAGATCTCCCCAAGAAGCCACAAAAGAGACGCCATTGGTGATCCATAATGCAAAGGACCCACAGAATGATAGTTCCCCAACTGGGAAAGAACCAGCATCGCTAAGCGTGGAAGAGATTCCAGCTGGAAAACAATCTGGCAACAGAGAGGTAGAATCCCAGGAGACTCCATTGGAACCTGTGGAAATACCCTGTTCTGATCCAGGCAGTTTGAAGGCGGCTGACCATTCCGAGCCCTCCAGAGGCCCGAATGAGGAACCACTTCTCCTTGAAACGGACCAAGGAGAGGATACGGATGATGGTGATTCTTCAAGTAGCCTGCATACCGTTCCTTTTAAAAACTCAAGAGGAAGGAAATCCACAAAGAAGAAAAGGGAGGAAGCAACATATTTGTCTGTGCTTGAAGGATCACAAAAAACCCTGAAAGGAATGCTGAACACCAGATCTAAGAAAGGACCGGCCTCGGCCTCAAAAGGGGCCAACCCCTCTGCTAATAGTAATTAATGCGGCACATCTCCTGGAATTGCAGAGGCTTAGGGTCTGCCTTAAAAGAAGAAGCTCTGAAATATCTAGTCCGAATTTACAAGCCTAAGATTTTGCTAGTCCAGGAGATGAAACTGGAGGAAGCCCCTCTCCTCCAAGCTGGGAAATCATTTTGGAAAAAAGGACCAGGCATCGCCAACAACTCTAGAGGAGCTTCCGGAGGTATAGCCACCTTTTGGGATACAACCCTCTATGACCTAGAAGCTGAAGAATGCACCATGCATTGGGTTTTCACAAAACTAACCCACAAAATCTCTGGCCGAACTGTAGGTCTTTTCAACCTTTATGTTCCTGTCTTGCATGCAGAGAAAATAGATTGCTAGAATAGCCTTGAATCGTACCTCAATTTGAAGCAGCCCGAAAACATCATTGTAGCAGGAGATTTGAACATTACTCTTGCTGCCAATGAAAAAAAAGGGGGATCTCCTGTTAGGGATCCAGCAAGGGAATGGGTCTAAGACATTATCCTTGGCTGGGACCTTATCGATATAAATCCTGTCAAAGGGAAGTTCACATGGACTAATAAAAGGATTGTTCCTGGTCATATAGCTGCTCGGCTAGACAGGTTCCTAGTTCAATCATCCTTCCTCTCCTTTGGCCTCTTAGCCTCTTCTAAAATCCTACCCCACTGTACCTCTGATCATAAACCCATTCTGCTGGACCTCGTCCTAGATCAAGACCTTGGCCCGATACCATTCCGTTTCAGCCCTCTTTGGATCCAACAAGAGGACTTCTTGCAAGTTGTTTCTGATTCCTGGAACACCCATTTAAGAGGGTCGCCTTCCTTCATCTGGGAAAGGAAAATAAAAAGGCTTAAGCACGACATGAAAGTCTAGGCAAAGCTCATTACCTCCCCTATTACTAGAAGGATAAAATCTCAAGCTGCCCTGGAAGATCATCAACTACAGATGGAAGCATCTCCTATGTCGAAAAATCTCCTGCAAAAGGAGTGGGCTCTCCAGAAAGAATATTTCTCTGCCTGCAGAATAGAAGAGGAGTATTGGAGGCAAAAGTCCAGAACTCTTTGGCTTCAGAGCAGGGATAAAAACACCAAATATTTCCATAAGCAGGCTGAGGCTCGGAAGAATTTTAAAGCTGTCTCTGAAATCAATTTCCAAGGTGCTGTGCTTAAATACTTTGAGGACATAAAGAAAGCTGTCATGTTCATGTTTAAAGATTTATTCACGGCCCCGTTAGAGGATCCTCTGGATATCATGTCCAATCCATTTGATCTCATCCCTCCTCTGATCAAACCTAAAGAAAATATCCTTCTCACTGCCTCGGTCACCATGAATGAGCTTAAAAAAGCATTAGAGGCTATGAAGCCAGACAGCGCCCCTGGCCCTGATGGCTTCACAGCCAGATTCTTCACTTGCTGCTGGTCAATTATAAATATAGATCTCCTTAAAATGGTCCGGTATTCTCAAGTGATCAACAAGATAGGAGGAAGCACCAATTCCTCCTTCCTTGCATTGATTCCGAAAGAAAAAGACGCATCCAACTTCAACCGCTTTAGGCCGATTTCTTTATGCAACACTGGGTACAAGCTTATTACCAAGATTATAGCCACCAGAATTAAAAGAATTCTTCCTTGGATTATTCCTGAAAATCAAAGGCGTCTTCATTAAAGGAAGGAAAATTCTCAATAACATCATCCTTGTCCAAGAAGCCATTCATTCAAGCTGTAAGCGGAACGAGAAAGGTATGATCATTAAACTTGATTTAGCTAATGCTTTTGACCGTGTTAGACATGACTTCCTGTTTGTAGTGATGTCAAAATTTGGCTTCTCCCCTGCTTTTATAAGTTGGGTCAAAGTTGTGTGTGTGACCCATGGATAGATCCTTTGGTCAACGGACGATGTACAAGCTTCTTCCAAGCTTCTAGAGGACTCAGGCAGGGCCGCCCGTTGTCCCCTCTCCTCTATGCTATCCAAGCTTCAGTGCTTAGCTTCCAGCTAAAATTTTGCCAAGAAATCCACACGCTGCCTGGGTTAAGAATGGTGAATAATGTTCGAGATATAAACCACGCTCAATTTGCAGACGACACCTTGCTGTTAGGTGGGGCAACCATTCACTCTGCTGAACACTTTAAACAAGAGCTGGTTCTCTATAAAGAGGTGTCTAGTAGCAAAATAAACTTCCAAAAAAGCAAAATTTTCATTTGGAACTGCTCTATCAGAGAGTTAAGGGATATTGCTAGATTGCTTGGAATGGAAAGCACTCTGGATTGGGATGGCTTCACATACCTAGGCATCCCCATCAGTAACTCCAAATTCAAGTCAGCAAATTGGGAACCTATCCTAGATAAAATCAAAGGCAAAATTCAAAGTTGGAGCGCCAATTGGCTTAATCCTGCAGGGAAGTTGATCCTTCTAAAATATGTTCTGAACAGCATGCCAATCTATCAATCATCAGTCTTGCTCGCTCTAGGCTCGGTTCTCCGCAAGATAGAAAGCTTATTTAGAAAATTTATTTGGGAAGGTGGGAAAGGAAATGAGAAGAAACTCCACCTAGTCAGTTGGGAAAAGATCCAAAAACCACGTGCTAAAGGTGGGCTGCATGTTAGGAGCTTAGCCTCCCAAAATATGGCTTTAGGAGCAAAGCTGCTATGGCAACTGATCACAGGAAAAGATTGCTAGAGCAAGCAAGTTCTTCACAAAAAATACTTTCCAGGCTCAAGGAAAAGGTGCCTTGATGCTCTTCCTCAGCATAGAAATGGCTCTCCGATTTTCAAATTATGCATGAAATCTATGGCTCCCTTCAAAAAGAAGCTCTACTGGATACCAGGAAATGGGAAAACAATTAGAGTGTGGGAGGATTCCATCCTGGGAGAAACCCCTCTAGGGCAATGCCAGGAAGTTGACAACATCAAATGCTGGCTACTAGATAAAGGAGCCACTACGCTGTGGGACCTATCAGCTTGGGATCACAACAATTGGATAGGCTAGGCTCTAGGTGATCTACCTCTGGAATTAGAAGCAGAAGCAGATATTCTTACAGCCCTCCTTCAAGGCAAATCACCTCTTAGAGAAGGGGCTAGAGATAGACAAGGGTGGGGCAGCAATTCATGCAATTACTCAGCATCAGAAGGATATGAGAACATCCAATCTATCCCCTATGTTTCCCCCAATCCAGCGGTCTGGAATTTTCTCTAGTCAAGAACCTTCATCCCGAAAAATTGACTTTTTCTGCTGGACGCTGGCCCATAGAAGTATCCTCTCAGGTGAAAACCTGAAGAAAAGGGGTGTGGAAGGCCCCTCTCGCTGTCCTCTATGCAAAAAATAAGAAGAGACTTCCGATCACCTATTGCGGGGATGTCCTTTCTCCAAAGAAGTTTGGAAAGAAACTTTGATGATTAATCCCGGTATCTCCCTCCCAGGCACCATCCATGGCCTGCTTTCTGATTGGATGAAGCTCTCCCCGTTCCAGCTCTCCAAGAAAAATTTGCTTCAAACTGCCTGGAGTTGGGTCCCTAAAGCCATCCTCTGGAAGATTTGTCTTGAGAGAAACAACCGAATATTCAGGGATAAAGAAAACCACTTCTCCAAAGTCGCCAATCAAGCAAGGGCAATCCTAGGGGAAGCTATCGATCACAACACGGCTCTGAAAGATGATACTCAACTTCTCCCGGAAGAATCACAGTGGTTAAAAAAGATTGTCCCAAATCATCAGAGCAGGTCCCTGCCTGGTCACTCTAGCACTGCTAAGTGGGAAATTCGACTTGAGGAACCCGCCTTCATCAGCTAGAGAGCTTCTCTAAATGAAGTTTGCCTATTTTTCGATGGAGCCTCAAAGAGCAATCCAGGGCATGCTGGTGGGGGAGGAGTGTTAATCTCGGCATCTGGAACTTTGATGAGCAGCTATGCTTGGGGTTTAGGCATTGAATCTAACAACACAGCTGAATTCTGCGGTCTCCTGCAAGGGCTAAGGATAGCCTGCTCCAAAGGGATCACTTCTCTATCGGTCTTTGGAGACTCAAGGATGCTGATCCAAGCCATAATAAATAAGAAGCGGCCCTCCCAGCTAAAGCTTGCCTTAATCTATCAAAAAATCCGGCAGTTAAGCCAAAATTTCCATTCCATCACTTACTACCATATTCTCCGTGGGTTGAATTATTTGGCAGATAATGAAGCCAATAAAGGGACCCTCTTGAGCAGAGGAATCTTAAAAGTGGATGGAATTGAAAGTCGAAATGATATCCCCTGATCAGTGCAGGCTCACGATCTCCATCGCGCGCTGTTATTCGTCGAGCAATGTACCTCTTAAATCCCCAAAATACTCCATTAATCTCATTCCTGCAGTCTCTGCCAGCAGATATCTGCACAAATCCTTCTCTACTCATGAATCCCGTGACTTACTTTCCTGCTCGGCTAGCTATTTAGCTATCATGATCACCAGTATCCCTTTCATCTTCCCCTCAGAAGTCTCTGTAACGAGTCGGTGCTGGAGTGCCTCCTCATGGGATGCTGTCGTGTCTCCCAGGTGAGCCCTTCCCTCGAAGTTGTTGCTCTTACTTCCCTCTATCCTCTATCTCCCACCTCTGAATCAACAATGGAACCAGGAGGATCCTCCTCAGAATCGGGACAGACAGTTGAGGAGCGGCTGGATTCGTTGGAAACTGCGTTGGGTAGACTCAGAGCTCGTTCAGATAGGTAAGACCAGAAGTTGCAATCGACCATCCAGGTTGGAGAGAAAAGCTGGGATCTTCTTAATGAAGACATCAGGAAGATGCAAGAAGATCTATCAGCTTCATCAGGAAAACTAGAAGACCTCAAAGAAGATGTACAAACTAGCTTCAAAGATGTGGCTAACACCCAGGGGGACTTCGGGAACCGTCTCAACGCGCTGGAGAAGGAAGTTAACAAGCTGCTGGCAAAGATGGACAAATGAATCTTACCAATATGGTATTCATAACAGATGCTTTATGTTTAAAGATGCTCAGGCGAGGTTGCGTCCTCTGTATAACATTTGTTTAGGTTTCCTTGAAGCTATATTCTACCGTTATCATGCCGTTGAGAAGCATTGGATACTAGAAACCAATCTGACACTGAATTTTGGACTGTCTTTATGTCAAAGTACGCGGTAGCTGTTTTACCACCTCCATTATAATCTACCCCTATGTTTTGGTCAAAAAAAATAAATAATGTGTTGTGTTTACTTGAGTAAAAGCAAAGTCTAATGTTATTTCTATATACCAATTTTTTCATTTAAATAAAAAATTTGAGATTTAAAAAAATAAAAAATAATAAATTGAGCCTTATATCTAATATTTTTTTGAATAAGCAACTTAAAAAAACAAAAAACGACCAAAGACACATATATGGACAAAGAGATATTATGCAACATCAAAACAAATGGATAGTTGTTTGCAATGATTAGGATTAGGAGGTAGGATCCGTTTTAGACTTTTATTCATATAGAATAAACATAGACTATCATTTGTGTTAGAATTTTAATGGTTATATTAGATCCTTAAATAATTAGCACTATTTCATCATAACCATAGGATCACTGAAACAAAGACAAGTACAGTAACACAAAAGAACACGAATTTTCCTTTGGGAAACCACAAGGAAGAGAACCCAACAACTTATTCAGTATAGGTTTTGTCACCAACTGCAATGTCAAACCAAGATAAGATAAACCCCAAAGACAAAAGTAGATTCTTCTTCTCTCCAACGAAACTCTCTCTCTCTCTCTTACGCACTTTATTGAGTAAGTAGTGTGTCCAAATGAGAGGTATTCCCTCTCTATTTATACACATCATGTGCGTGACCTTTTTCCCTAACTGGGCTGACTTGTTACTCTTGTAGGGTCGACTTATTCAGGGAGACTCAAAATAACATTTAGATAATATTTCTTTTGGGTACGATTGACTCAAATTACAACATAAGGTTTACCTTGATTCTTTCAAGTATATTTACATGACCAAGTACATCAATAACATCTCCCAAAGGAGGCACAACAATAATACAATAAAATTACATTAAGAATATCTTTCGAAGTTACATTCTTCAACACTCCCTCTTTACAAGGAGGGTATTCTTCCATCACGATCATCATCCTTGGACATCACCATTGGATCTCATCATTGTTGCTACAACTTGTTACTCGGTACATTTACTTGTGACATCTCTCAAATATATACATCATGAGAAGCTCTACAGAGCCAACTTTTTTCATGTTGAATGTATATCCGTACAACAACCAACCATTTTTCATGTTGTGTGTACCTCTCGTATATATCAGTGTAGAAACCAACCCTTTTTCATGTTGGGTGTACTCGTACAATGACCAACCCTTTTTCATGTTTGGCGTACCTATACGGTGACCAACCCTTTTTCATGCTAGGTGTAGCTCCACATACCAGTACAACAACCAACCCTTTTTCATGTTGGGTGTACCTGTAGAGTGACCAACCCTTTTTCACGTTGGGTGTACCTCTACAATGGCCAATCCTTTTTCATGTTGGGTGTAGCTCCACATATTATTATAGCAAGCAACCCTTCTTCATGTTGGGTGTATCCATACATTGACCAGCCCTTTTTCATGTTGGATGTAGCTCAACATGTACGCACAATGCCATCCCTTTTTCATGATGTATGTACCTTCTCATGTCCGTACAATGCCATCCTTTTTTCATGTTGGATGTACCCTTACAGATCCAATATTCCTTTTTCATACTGGATGTATATCTATCCAGTTCCAATCCTTTTTCATACCAGATGCCTATCTTCGTAATGTCAGTCCTTTTTCATATTGGATGCGCATATATGCAGTTCCAATTCTTTTTCATATTGGATGCAAGTCTCATATGTATTCCACAGTACCAACCCTTTTTCATGTTGGACGTGAAGACCACACATTGTTGGCTTACTTTCTGTCAACCTAGGTTCAGATCCTCGTTCGTCAATAGAACCCAATATATCAGCCCAATAGAGGAGATATTCGTCGGCAACACCTGTGAAGCAAATGAAGTCTCACCCGAGATATCTTATTGAGAAATGCCAAAACCAGGTTTTTGCAGTTATGTCGGTGACTTCCTTCTTACATTAATATCCGATCACTCGATCGAAACCCAATAAATACACTTCAATTCTCATAAATTCCTTCAAGACTATAGCCTAGTGATTCATCGACATATATAACAACATATGACATAAAACATTAACACATGTTTAACTCATTTGGTGTGCGACCCATATATACATAATTTCATTCACATAAGAGTTTGTGTAACACATTTAGATTAGATCATTCACAACAGATATGTTCAACATAAACACATACTTAAAGATACATAGAGAAAATATATAACATGGACACCCATCCGGGAAAAACCACAAAGGTGCTCTTCATCTAGCATGAGAATTGGTTTAGCACCTTTGGTCTGTGCACTTAGCTTGTAGACTCTTCTTTGGATCTTCTTTACAATTCATACATTCTTCTCTCATCTCATGTTCTTTGGTTTTGGTATCTTTCTCTTCTTTTGTCTTTGAATGGTTGATCCACACAAATCTTGGATCGATCCTCTTCCTGGTCGTTAATCATCTCCTTGCACACAGCTTGAATCGATGCTTTTATAAGCTTTTCTACTTTTACATTTCTTGATTTCAACCATTGACTGGCTCCCAACTGTCAGTTGACAGACTGTCTTTCTATTTTAACCCATCCCATTACATCTAAAAATAGGCACTATCGACCCAAATTACAATCATTCTTTATTACTAAAAGCAATATTTTAATCTAACTAACTCTACCAAAATTAAGTCGAACTCTTCTTTTTGACTTGATTTATTCCTCTTCCATCGCAATGTTTACTCATCTTGCGACCAAAATCTTCATCTTTCTGATCATTATTCTGTCTAAATTTGTATAGGGCCAGAATGCCCCCAACACTCACCTTTGGCTCGTCGCGAGCCACATTTGTCAAAAATATCTGTTAGTGCGACCTTGCTTTAAAATATTGAAAGATTTTCACAGCCTGCTTTGTTTCCTAACACACCTCCTCCTGTACCATATTTAATTTTTCTACAAGTTTAGATGTGATATGTTCCGAAGTTGTCATTCCTGTTGAAGCCAACATTTGTCGTACCTTTTCATAAATAGGTTGAATAAAAACCTGTTACCTTCTATGCTTCTGCTTTAAGTTATGCCACACATCCTGTTATTTTTTGTTGTTGTGTGCGTAGATTGGCTACTTGCTATTGTAGTTTCTTCATATCCACAACCTTAGCCATCTTTTCTATTGTTGACAGCCTTTTCACTTCATTCTTTATCTGGGTAAAGTTTGCCTCATCAGTTTGCAACTGCTCTGTCACCTGCTCCAACTCTTTGTCATCGATCAAAGATTCTCATGACTAGGAAACTTGTTCGATTGCTTTAAAACATAGTACTTCTACTTCTTTCATCTTCTGTACAACCTCAATGGTTGCCTTCTTTCGCTCTTCCAGTACCTCTGGTGGTGTACAAGGCATCATTATGGATTCCAACTCCACGACTTACTTGTGGAGGTTCTCAACGATTTCACCTAGTCTAAATACTTTTGCTTCTACAATTTTTTTTGGCATGATGCCTTCATCCGTGAGATTTCTACAAGTAAATGTGACAGCTTCTTCTAGTTGTTGACTATCATCCTTCCAGGTCTCAACATTATTCTTAGTCTCCTTGACTATTTATTTGAGCAACAAAATGGTTTTCTTCGATGTTTTCAGCTACCCATATATTTCCCATTCCCTTGTTTTCATCTCTTGGACTATGACCTGCTGAATAACATGCAATTAATACATTGGCACTGTAGAAAAATTAATAGTGACATGGCCAATATCCTTGACCATGGCATTAATATTTGGTGTTCCCAAATCAATTGCTTGACCAACTACTTGAGTATTTGTTTGTTTGGTCTTCAATGGTGTTTCAACATGCCACTCTTTAGATGGGACATCTTGGTATAGCGACACAGTTGAATATGGGGCGTGGTCAACAAAGACTCGAACTTAATTTATTGCAGTAAAAAGTACCTATAGTAGATCATTAACGTTGCTTACCAGTTTTGCATGTCATTCATTGATATTCCTACAACTTTCATTGGATACTTCCTCCATTCTATTGGATATCAAGTTATAATAATCATTTGTAAGGCCTACGATCCTAGATGATCTGTCATCCTTTCTCTTCTTGCGACTTGTCTCATATTTTTTTCTTTTACCCCCCAGCTCTGGATCTGTTGGGGTCGTGCTAGATTCATCCTTACTATTGTAGGCAGAGCTTTGTGAATTGTCTTCAACTGGTGGATCTCCCCCCTGGTCTCCATTCTTATTATTCTATGGGTCATCCTGTTGCGGTTCCTCTTGTGCAGAGACTTGATCATCTATGATAAGTGATTTCCACACTTCAGGCCAGTCTTGAGCGATTGCATTAATTTCAGAAACAGATAGGTGAAACTGCATGGCTAAACATTGCTTATGCAGGTCTTGTCGCAGTTCTAAAAAAATGTGATGGGCCCTTACCAACAATCTGATAATGTTACGAAACCATTTGACTGTTTTCTTGGTGATTTTGGCCTGCTTCCTAACAAAATTCCTAAGTGCCTCTCCTTGTAGAAAAAATTCAATATTATTATATTTCTGCCTCTATGGGTTCTCTTTGTCGAACCATAGATTCTAGTATCGAGGTCCTAGACATGGGATGGGGACATCAACCCCTTGGTAGTTTGGTGGTTCTTCCCATGCAATAAATGAAATCAAAATTAACAACCAGTAATAGTCAAAGGGGTTACCCTTTTCTTGTGCATCCTCAGCATATGCTAACAACTCGTCCAGAAGATAGGTCAACCAGTTCATTTGGACACCCACTGAGCTGCTAGAATTTTATCATTCAATCTAGCATTATGTTAGGATCTTTAACTGAGAGAATAACAAGTACAACAATCAAACACAAGAGACAATTAACACAATGTTTTTCCTTGGGGAAACCATAAATGGAGAAAACCCCGCAACTTCCTCAGAGATAGAATCAGCACCAAAGTAAAACCCCAAAATAGTAAGATGATCTCCCGACAGTAGTAGCCTCTTTCTTTCTAGCCCCAAATACAACTGAGTGTGAGTGAGCGTGTGATAAATAGAGAGGCTCACTCTCTATTTATACTAATTTTTGACTTGAAAATAACTCACTAGGGACGACTTCACTAAGAGAGTCTAATAACCCTAGGGCCTCGAAACTGCAGGGACTTTAACCCTTGATCAATAGGAGGGTTACCCACAATGACTTGACATGACTTGTTTACATTATAGAAAATCCCAATCAAAACATCGAGGCATGACATGACTCAATTACATTACAAACACTTCCCGGATTAAACATCGGGGTACAATACATAAGATATACAAGTGAATACATTCCAAAGTTATAATTACATCAACACTCCCTCTTAACTAGGAAGGTATTCTCTCGACACAATTTATCAGCACAAGTCTTCTTCTCTGTATCATCTGGATCATCATTGAGTTCTCATCATCTTCAAGTCATATTCATCTGGATCTGGATCATCATCACTGGATTTAGATCATCACTCGATCTGGATCATCTCTGCTGGATCAACATCATTGGATCTAGATCATCATTGCTGGATCATCATCAATGGATCTGGATCATCACTAGATTTGGATCATCATCACTGGATCTGGATCATCACTCGATCTGGATCATCATCACTGGATCTGGATCATCACTCGATTTGGATCATCACTGGGTTAACATCACTAGTGCTATCTCATGATTCTTCTCGTCACAGGAAGTTCTATAGAGCCAGCCCTTTTTCATGCTAGGTGTAGGCCTAGCCTCCATGTAGGTCTTCTTCAGCGCTTATATCTGACCCTAAGTCAGAATGGCCCTCCCAACACTTACATCTGACCTTGACTCATTAGAAAGGCACGCCCAACACTCACATATGACCATGAGAGGAACACATCCACCATCATGTCAGAATGGCCTAGCCCTCACATCTGACCATGGAAGGAACTTAATCCTCTCACCATGTCAGAATGGCCTAGCCCTTACATCTGACCATGGAAGGAACTTAATCCTCTCACCATGTCAGAATGGCACAACCCTTACATCTGACCTTGACTCGTCAAAATGGCACAACCCTTACATCTGAACTTGACTCGTCAGAGTGGCACATCCCTTACATCTGACCTTGAATCGTCAGAAAGGCTCTCATTCCTAGACCGATGATCCTTGGTAATTGACTAGGTGCCTCCATTCAAAGAATGGCAACAACCCTTATATCTGATCAAGTGGGAACATATCCCTCAATCACATCAAAATGGCCCTGTACTTATATCTGATCATGTGAGACTACATCTCATAGTCATATCAGAATGGCCCTCAGTCCTAGACTGAGTATTCCTGGTAACTGACCAGGTACCTCCATTCAGAGAATGGAAATAACTCTTATATCTGATCATGTAGGAACCAATCCTACAGTCATATCAAAATGGATCAGCACTCATATTTGACATGGAAGGAACCAATCCTCTCACCATGACATAATGGCTCAACACTTACATCTGACCATGGAAGGAACTTAATCCTCTCACCATGTCAGAATGGATCACGAACTCATCACTTCCCTTTGGAGGGAACCTCGATCTGGAGAACACCAAGCTTCTCCCTGATGTACTCAAACTTCACTCTGGCCAATGGCTTTGTCAACACATCAACTATCTGTTCATCCGTCGCAACATACTGGAGCTTCACTACTCCTATTTGCACCATATCCTTGATATAGTGATACTTGATCTCGATATGCTTTGACTTGTCATGGAACACCGGGTTCTCCAACAACTTCACACAACTCTAGTTGTCGCAATATATACAAATAGAATCTAACTGGAGATCAAATAAATCAGACAGTAGCTTCCTTAGCCATACTGCCTAACAACTAGCTGAATAGGCTACAACATACTTTGCTTCAGTTGTACTCAGTGCCACATAGGATTGCTTCCTACTAAACCAAGAGATCACACCTGATCCCATACTGAAGCAACACCCTGAAGTGCTCTTCCTATCGATGGAATTTCTTGCCCAATCGGAATCAACATAACCCTCCAGGTTAATCTTATGATTCGCCTCATACTTGAGCCCATAATCAGCTGTACCCTTTAGGTACCTCAAAATATGCTTTGCAGCAATCAAGTGAACATGTCTCGGATCTTTCAGGAACTAGCTCAAGGTGTTCACAGCAAAGAAAATATCTGGTCTCATGCTCATCAGGTACATCAAGGACCCAATCATTTGACGATACATCGTAGCATCAACCGCTTCTGATGAAGCATCACTCAATAGCTTAAGGTTTGATGCCATAGGTGTGGTCATGGCCTTATAATCCATCATCCCAAATCTCTTCAGGATTTCTACCGTATATTTCCCTTGTCCCAAGGAAATTCCATCTGCATTCTGCCACACATCCATGCCTAGAAAATAATGCATAATCCCCAAGTCCTTCATTTCGAACTCAATAGCAAGCTTCCTCTTCGTATTAGCAATCAACCCATCCATACTTGTTACAAACAGATCATCTACATATAGTAGGAGCATCACTGGGTTTCCATCTTCAACCTTGTAGTAAAGTTTGGAATCTGCTTTACTCTTGGTAAAGCCCAAACTGGATAGAAAGCTGTCAATTCTGTCGTACCATGTCCTGGGTGCCTGTTTCAAGCCATACAGGGCTTTCTTCAATCTACACACATGATACTCCCTATCATGTGTCTCAAAACCGAGTGGCTGCTCCACATATACTTCCTCTTCCACTACACCATTCAAGAAAGCAGTCTTGACATCCATCTGAGGGTGCCAATTTTAATTTATAATGTGAATGTTGGTATTTGAGGGTGCCAATTTATTTTTTGATGTAGTTGAATATGGAAGGAATATTCAACTTGATACATTATAAAGTAAATTGAATCCATGTTATGATGGTATGGCCATTGCTTAGAATTGAAATGAATGAGCTTCCTTGATTCCAACCTCTCCTGAACAAGCTCTTGTTTGCGTGATGATTATGTCCAAATTTTTCTGTTTGGAAAATTTATTGCAAATAATGTTGATGCTGCCAGCAAGTCTGGCTCGAATAATGAACTCATTAAGAAGACATAACAGGAAAAGTCAACACAACTTCAATAGGAAAATTTGAAGAACATTTTTTTGGTCTTCATTATCTCTACAAACTGTAGACTCCTTAAAATGGCCAACACAGGAATCTAACAGATCGCTTAAAATTCTCAGTAAAGTAAATTATTCTTGTACTGATAAATTTATCAAAATAAACTAATGTACATAGCTCTCTATCAAGTCCAATAAGATCTGTTAATTTACTAAATTAAAATAATTAATGTGGTTCTCCATCAAATCCAAATACATCAGTTTCAACATGCAATGACTTCAGTCCTCTCCCTATAGACATGCCGAATAGGCAAGAGGCAAATACATTCGTCAACGAAGGACATGCTTCATGTTAATTCATTTTTTTCTTACTTTGTGAATCCAAACTTCATATGCAAATCTGCAACTGTTGTTGACAGTAAAGAGAGCAATGGGAAGCTTAGTAGTTCTTTAATATATAATTTCTTATCCTGTGCTTCTTGGTTATGTAGACATAATAGGGGCATGTCCAAAATATTGGACAATAAACTCACATAACATATACTCGTCAATTTCAAGAGAGAATCGCAGAGACAGAATAAAACTAACTTTAGATATGCTCAAGTGTAGGGCCCATAAAGTTTTGGAGCTAATCTTATAAGGTAGTAGTCTCAAATATACACAATCACCCTCTTCAAATTGTCTTTCACTTTTGTATTGAACTGCTTGTTGCTTCATCCTATTCTGGGCCATGTGAAGGTTTTTTTTGAGTATTTGAAAAGTTTCTTTAGTATTTTCCATATGTGTATCCACTACATGTACTTTGGAATTATCCTGCAAAAATGATGTGATGCTAAGAGATGGATTACCACAAAGCACTTCAAATGGAGCCATCTTTATAGATGTGTGATAGCTGGTATTATGCCACCATTTTGATAAAGCAAGGCATTTGACCCTTGAATAAAAGCAACAAAGATAACATTCTAAACATTTGTTAACAATTTTTATTTGTCCATCTATTTGTGGGTGATATGTTGAACTCAAATCCAACGTTGTTCCCATTATCTTCCATAACTCTTTCCAAAAATTTCTTATGAATTTTGGATCTCTATAATTGAATATTACTTTAGGGAATCCATGAAGTCTTTGAATTTCCTTCATGAACACTTTGGTCACTTGACTTGCAGTATAAGTACTTTGAATTCCTCAACCTGCAATGAAGTCCATTGATATCTTTTCCCATATTTGATTCACTACATGTAAAAGTTGAAGTAACCATGGAGGTATGACTATCTCAACTTTATTTTTTTGACACACCTTACATTCTCTTAGAAAATTTTGAATATATTTCTTCATTCCTTCCCCCAAAATATTTGTTTTGATCCTTTGATAAGTTTTAAGAAAACCTAAATGTGTCTCCATTGGAGAGTTATGACACTTCATTAATATTATTATTTCAACCATGATTAAGGGCATAAAATATTCTACCCTTGTACCAAAGAATATCTCTTTTCCATTCCCAATGTTCCATAGATATGTTCCCCTCTTTTAGACATTGCATTTCATGTCTACTAATATTATCTTCTTTCCCTTCACGACGATCTTCTTCCAATCACACATGAATGGAAGATGTGATGGAATATAAGTCTAAGGATGGTTCTACTCTTGAAAAGACATATGCTATGTAATGTCCTCTTATGCCTAGGCATTGAGGACCAACCTGCTAACCTGTGTGATTCCTTTGGGTTCGAGCGGGTACTGACAGTCAGGGAATCAACTAAAGACTGATGCCATCTACAGAAGATCTAGGGCATCAATATATAACCATTGGGTCGAAGAGGGACACCAGAGCCAAAGGCCACTTGCATGCACAACATTTGAGCATTATTTAATGATGCATGCACCCGATTAAGTCTTCATGCACATGCAAGCAAGTCAATTGCAAATTAGAAGTTAAACTGACCTAATTAGGTCAAAAGTTAGGGTTTTCGCAGTTGAAGGTTATAAAAGAAAGATAAAGTGAATGGAGAAGATACTTATGTGATAATAGATTTGTGGAGTCGAATTGGAGAGCTCGGTGAGCTAAGTTGGGGTTGAGCGCATGCTCAGCTAACTGGTGTATTTCGGCAGTGAAAACTATCTGCCCTAGTTCATCATCAGGTTGGATCATACAGGTTCAGCACTAGTTCATCATCAGGTTACTTTCAACCGTTATTCTGGGAGGTTGATTATTCATCCAGCCAGAGGGTTTCACTGTCACACCGTGTCACCGTGATCAGAGACAAAGCAAGCACATCATCTGGGCTCCCAGCAACAGCGTATTTATTTGAGCTATATACGGGTATGTACATGCATTGATTTCTCCTATTTTGTAGCATCTCCGTATTTTTCTAGGGCACATATTTGCATGCAACTGCATGCATGCAAAATTTGAGGTTTCATTTCCTATTATATCAGTTTGGGATATTACAGTGGTATCAGAGCTGGTTTTCCTGCCAGCCTTAGTGGGAATCTATTGGGCTGTGGATTAGAGGGAAGACCAAGGGGGCATATAGACTGAGTTCACCCATTATTGCTGATCGCACGAATTCTGATTGGGGCCGTGAGTTTTGAGCAAGTCGTGAGGCTTGGTAGAAGCACTGTGAAGCGCGGCTCTCTTGCCCGTCTTTCTCCAGCATACGTTGAAGAGAAACGATTGTCCTGATTTTAGTCTCGCAGGTCACAGGAACCCGACGATCTACAGCTCAGTCTAGTGAAAATTGGAGGATTCGAAGCAGATTATTGTCAGTGATTATCTCAAGAAAAAGGACATTTAAAAGTGAATCTTGTTGGGATCGAGTTCATACTTGAGAAAGATTCGATTTCGGGGTTGAAGAATACAAGTCTAGCCATTTTTTTAACCTAAAACAGAGATAATCGAAGGAGCTGTGCATGCTTTTGACCATTTTTTTTGAAATTTCAGTGGCATTTCGATATGCAATAAGAATCTCAGGTATCGAGTCTTCATCCGATAGAGGCGTTAGTGCCCACTGTGCATTAGTGCCCACTGCTAGGTTCCAAGTTTTTATATATTCTTGCAAGCAGAGAAACTCCTAATGCATGTGTTGTTGATTCAGAAGATCCTGAAGAACTGCTAAAGGAGGAGCCGCGAGTTGAGTTTTGTGGAAATTAAATCGAATTGAAGGCCGCGTTGATTGTTGCCAAGATTGCTTGAGTGCTGCCCGTGGCTCCGGTGGGATCGGCGCCATAGTTTGTAACATATAACAAGCGATGCTCCCTCGACTGGATCGTGGTGTTATCAGTCTTAACTGCTACAGCGAGCGATTGAGTCAGCTTCCAGCGAACCACCGAAACTCTCTTGGCCTCCGCCTGATTGAGATACTTCAGAACATTGGCCACCGTAGAATCTTGACCTTCCAGACTCCATTTCGAGAAGGATTTTATCTCAGCGAGAGGCTTGGATGATCTCAAAGTCCTGTGAACAAATCTGAAGAGATAGAGCCGAATTCTTAAAGAGGAAAGTGAGAGGAAATGGAGATTTTCGTGCCTAGAAATAACTGATCGAGGACGCATTCTCTGTGACTGCGGGTTCCCATGAACATATATTTCAGGTGCTGAGGATTTGTTGACGTTGATTCCTAAAAGCTATTGCGGATTACTCATATTTTACCTGCTGATGGGTTATTGTAAGCACGATCATAGCTCTCAAGTACCGACAACACACGAAAAATGTATGCTGTATTTTTTTCGCCTGTAGTTGCAAAGAAGAATTCATCCAAAAGTCTACATAAGAGGACCGGTTCACTAGGCATGGAGTCTTGCCAGCTATGGGCATGAAGAAAATTATAAATGAATCCAGGGGACCCATACAACATTACTCACAGGAGACAGAGGAATAGAGATAGAGAAGAGGAGTTAGAGGACATAGATTTGGGGAACAGAGATTATCAGTTTGGAAAAGGCAAAGAAACAATGGTCGATGATGATAAAACAACTTTTGATAGTCTCATATCAGCCATAAAAGAACTCACTAATGGGCAAAAAGAAATGATGAGCACCTTCAGGCAAATGACTGAGAAGAATGGGCCCACCCCACACAGTCCCTTATTTCCCAACAGCGATAGGGTATCCACCAGCAGTAGTAGGGAGTACTTATATACCAACATGTAGAGCCATCCCCATATACACAAGCCCTTCCGACCTACCATGCCTCAATTCTTAGATAGTCCAGCTGTAGTGCCTCTAGCACAAGTAGAACCAAAAGAACCCATGAGTGCCTATCTGAGAGAATATAGAGCTTTAGGAGAGGACTTCCATTCAGCTATGACCTTCACTGACTTTTGCCACTTTAAAAGTAAGAACAAACCCAAAGCTTACAATAGGCCATTTACCTAGAACTATGAGTTACAACGCACCGTAGGGAAACTGACTATCCCTACCTTTGAGGGCACTCGGGGTGGCCCAGCCAGGAATTGGGTACATAAGTTGGATACATACTTCTAGCTCAACCCCATGATTGAGACAGATGCCATTAAATTGGCTACTTTGCATTTGGACGGAGAAGCACATGAGTGGTGGTATCACGGGTTAGTGACACTGAGTCACAACACCATCACATCGTACCCAGATTTTACATAGAGGCTCATTGAGCAGTTTGATCGAAAGGATCTTGAGGTCCACTTTAGAGAGCTGGCACAGCTCAAGCAGACAGGTAGTGCAGATGCATTTATTTCAGAGTTTCAGAGGATAGCAGTCATGGTGAAAAATATATC
Source organism: Pseudotsuga menziesii (assembly GCA_001517045.1). Taxonomy (NCBI): domain Eukaryota; kingdom Viridiplantae; phylum Streptophyta; class Pinopsida; order Pinales; family Pinaceae; genus Pseudotsuga; species Pseudotsuga menziesii. The sequence goes on along the minus strand of LPNX011213833.1, from coordinate 214,989 downwards.
AGAGAGCAGGTTGATTATGTTGTTCACCGAGGCTCTCACTGAACCCTTACGGGGATGGGTCAAGTCTTATAGGTCCACCACCCTAGCAGATGCCATCGGACGGACTAGAGATTTACAGGATGCAGTACCCAAGGTTAGGCTTCCTCCCAAACCCAATTCCCCTATTGAAGATGAAGAGAGGAAACCCGTCTAGAAAGAATGGCCCAAGAAAGAATGGATGGACAATAATACTCGATAGGATCTTAGAAGAAAAAATTTATGTTTCACTTGCCATGAGCCATGGGTACCAGGTCATAGATGTTCAGGGAAGGGAAAGGCTTACTACATAGAGGCCTATTTTGACAATGGGGATGATGATGATTATTTGGATCAGGAGCAGAGAGAGACACCAGAGACAGTTATGGAGTTGCCACCCTCAGGAGGTACCATTGCTACCATGATAGGGGTTCCTAGATTCCACACTCTCCAAATCAGAGGTACCATACAGGGCCACAGAGTGGGAGTGCTGATAGATGGTGGGGCATCCCACAACTTTATTGATGTTGCATGGGTTAAAAGGAGAGACATTCAGACTGAGAGTTTTGATGGGTTTTCAGTAGCTGCAGCAAGTCACACCATGGAGTGTAGTCAGAGGATTCCTCAATTAACAGTAACACTTGGGAATTATACAGTGATGGAGACATTCTATGTGGTGGATGTACCTGACATGAAGGTGGTATTAGGAGTTTATTGGATGTATTCCCTAGGGAAGTATTCCACAAACTACCAGACCATGGAGATGGAGTTCACAGGAGCTGAGGGACAGAAGGTAGTATTGAGAGGGATGAATACCTACCCTCCCACGCCAGTGACATCACACAGGGTGGAGGCAGTACTTCGACAGGGGGATATTGAGGGAGCAGCAGAGTGTTTTGTCACCTTCAGGAAACCACCAGATAAGGCCACACAACGTCCAATAGTATTCGGAGACTGTCCAATAGGTCGACCTCTAGATAGGGGATTTGAGAGCTACCCCCCCCTTGATGATGAGGGGCAATTGATTCTGATTCTGGAGCGCATCCTAGAGGTGCAAGAGCGGAAACTACAGAACAAAATCATCAAAGACTGCTTGGTTCAATGGAAAGATCTGCCTATAGAGAAGGCCACTTGGGAGATAGAACAAGTATTATAGCACCCAGCTTTACAGTTTCTTGAGGACAAGCAAATTCGAGCGAGGAGGACTGTAATGTCCTCTTTTTCCTAGGCATTGAGGACCAACCCGCTAACCTATGTGATTCCTGTGGGTTCAAGCGGGTACTGACAGTCAGGGAATCAACTGAAGACCGATGCCATCTACAGAAGATCTAGGGCATCAATATATCACCATTGGGTTGAAGAGGGCCACTAGAGCCAAAGGCCACTTGCATGCATGACATTTGAGCATTATTTAATGATGCATGCACCTGATTAAGTCTCCATGCGCATGCATGCAAGTCAACTGCAAATTAGAAGTTAAACTGGCCTAATTAGGTCAAAAGTTAGGGTTTTTGCAGTTGAAGGTTATAAAAGAAAGATAAAGTGAATGGAGAAGATACTTATGTGATAATTGATTTGTGGAGTTGAATTGAAGAGCTCGACAAGCTAAGTTGGGGTTGAGCGCATGCTCAGCTAACTGGTGTATTTCGGTAGTGAAAACTATCTGCCCTAGTTCATCATCAGGTTGGATCATACAGGTTCAACACTAGTTCATCATCAGGTTACATTCAGCAGTTATTCTGGGAGGTTGATTATTCATCCAGCCAGAGGGTTTCACCGTCACACTGTGTCATCGTGATCAGAGACAAAGCAAGCCCATCATTCGGGCTCCCAGCAGCAGCTTATTTATTTGTGCTATATATGGGTATGTACATGCATTGATTTCTCCTATTTTATAGCATCTCTGTATTTTTCTAGGGCACATATTTGCATGCAACTGCATGCATGCAAAATTCGGGGTTTGCTTTCCTATTATATCAGTTTGGGATATTACATGCTACAACATTCTTTTGCATTTTTTGTAGATTATTTCAAAACCAAAGCCTTGCATTTTTTATACCCATTTTTGTTGCTCTTCTGATGACACTCTTTGTTCCAAAAAATACTTTAGGATTTCATGCTCTATCTTGGCATTAAAGTGTCTCCCAATGAGATATTGTTGCCATTTTTTCTACCACATGCAAAATTGTTTCCATTTCTTTTTCATACATATATTTCACCATGTCATTTCCTTTGAATTGTTTACTTTCAAAAGCCAATGGTCTCCCTTCTTCCATGATCCTGACATGATACTCACATGATGAAAGAATTAGCAATGCCCTTGTACAATGGAAAATAAAAAGTTAGGAGACCAACAAGCAAAGGAGGAATACTATGAAACGTAAGAGAATTCCTAAGCTAGTAAGGGTTCACAATAGTGCCAGAGGTCCAACATATTTTTTTTCTAACTAAAATCAAATAAACGTTTCAAATAAGTGTGATCATGTATGTGTCTCCACAATAATGTCACCCATGGTAACAAAATGGTAGCAACTTGAAGATTCAGGTGATGAAAAATGTGGTTTCCAAGTGACACTACTTCTAATGGTGATAAATAAGGTTTTGGGGACAAGCTTCTTGATAGTTAAAAGGAAAAAAGAAAAAAAACATGCATAAGTCACTATTAAAGTTGAAGCAACATGTAATATTGAACATGGCCTTCCAAGTGGCCCTCCATAATAGGTGATGATATTCGTCAAGGGTGTAAGCCATGTTAAAGTGTGAAAGAGATGTGCTATAGTGACTGAAAAGTGAGGGGATGAAATCAAAAGAGGAAGTCACACTATTTGTCTTAGGTATCACTCGCAATCCACATGAGAAATCACTTTGGTAGAAACATGAGAATATGCCACCATGCATCCTCTCACAAGAAATGGTCAAGGGGTGTAGACACATGCTTTTAGGAACGTTCACAAATTCGTATGTGGCGTATCCTTCATGTTCATGTTTCAACTTAGTATTTAAAGCTTATCTTTCAAGGTGTGTACTTGATATCACTCTTGTTACTAAGGGACTACTTTCCTCATAGAGTAAACTTGCAGTCTCAAAGTTTGAAGATCATAGGGTGTTTTTGATCACCTACCTCCAAGATCCTAATCTAATTTATTTGTGGTGTTGTTTAACAAAATCCATTGGACCTATGTTTACTACGCCCTTTTGTGAATGATGCAATGGACTAAGCAAATAACCAACAATAAAGCAATGGATGTTTTAGGAAAAAATTAACATGCAACTCAATGCCCTCAGGTTGTTGGTGTTCAATGCCCTCAGGCATGGCAAGAAAAAGGGTGTTCAATTTCTTCAGGTTGTTGGTGATTCTTTGGTGATCATAAACTGGATTTTTGGGAAAGCTAATCTCAATGTCCTCCATCTTCGCATTGGATGATTAGAATTCAGGGTTTGAAGGAGTCTTTCATGCAGCTTTGAGAGACTGATGCACTTTCAAAGAAATCTTTTGGTAATAAATGACAACTTACAATTCAAGAGTATAATAAAGACCTGTTAAATGAAGAAAGAGTTATTAAACTCTTTTAGATTTTCTTACATAACCCCTCTTTTTTATTCATGATGATCTATATGCTTATAATTGTTTTAAATAGGGATTTATGATAGTGTTGACCAAGCTTTTATAAAAAATCTTTAGGTTTTTGGTAATCCTTAAGTAAGAAACTCTTTTAATTTTTCTTACATAGCCCCTCATTTTTATTCATGATGATTTATACGCTTGCAATTGTTTTAAATAGGGATTTATGATAGTGTAGACAAAGCTTTTATCAAAAGTCTTTAGGTTTTTGGTAATCCTTAAGTAGGGTTTTGAAACACTCTTTTTTATTCATGATGATCTATATGCTTGTAATTGTTTTAAATAGGGATTTATGATAGTGTTGACAAAGCTTTTATCAAAAGTCTTTAGGTTTTCGGTAATCCTTAAGTAGGCTTTTGAAACACAGTTTGAAAGTAATGTATACCATCTTGATTATAAGGATGGGACTGTCAGCTGGACAGAGAAGATTACCCGTTTTATTATGATCTACACAAAGCACTGAGATAGGCCGCCTCAGAGAAATCCTTCGTTGAATGATGCCCTCCACAAGAACTCAAAAACTCCTAGAAGGGTTCCAGAGATACGACATTGGATGAATATAATTTAGGATTTGAATGAGTCTTTCATGCAACTCTTAGACACTGATGCACTTTTAAAGGAAGGAAGTTGTTGGTAATAAATGACAACTTACAATTCAAAGAGTATAATAAAGACCTATTAATAAATGAAAGAGTCATTAAACTCGCTTGGTTTTTTATATTAACCCCTCTTTTTTATTTATGATGTTTTATATGCTTGTAATTGTTTGAAATAAAAATTTATAATAGTATTAACAAAGCTTTTATCAAAAGTCTTTAGATTTTTGGTAATTTTACTAAGAAACTCTTTTAATTTTTTTTATATTGCCCCTCTTTTTTATTTATGATGATTTATATGCTTGTAATTGTTTTAATTAGGGATTTATGATAGTGTTGATAAAGCTTTTATTAAAAAGTATTTGCTTTTGGTAATCTTAAGTAAGGTTTTAAAACACAAGTAGGGTTTTAAAACACAGTTTGAAAGCATCTTATACAATCTTATGGGACTGTCCGTTGGACAGAAGATTACCGGTTTTATACTTCGTTGAAACAGGCCGCCTCAGAGAAATCCTTCGTAGAATGATGCAGGGTTCCAGAGATACGGCAGCAGGTGGAGGCGGCTACCTTAGAAAACAGTCACAATACTCTGACGGCAATCCCTGAGCCTTACTTCTCTTAGAGCGGCGCAATTGTGGGATCTTCATCAACGCCATTACCCACAACTTATTTTCATCATAAGATCTCAAGAGAGCCTTTGAATTGGAAGCTCTCAGATCCTTCTGTAAATCATGAAGCATCTGACTGGCGATGTTTAAGAGTACTACTGGCTCTTCTTGCTCTTTTCTTCTTTCGAGGAGGCCAAATCTGAAATCCTCTTTCGAGAACTTCATCTTTTAGCTGAAGTTTCTGTTCTGGTTGTGGAGAATGAGCAGGTTGGTCTTCCAGAGGAGAGAAAGAGATTAGAAAAGCAATCTTCACCCGCACTGGGTATCCTTTTTACAGGAGAATGACCAGGTTGCTCTTCCTGAAAATATCAGAGGAGAGAAAGAGTTTAGAAAAGCAACCTTCACTCCCGAGGAGAGAAAGAGTTTAGAAAAGCAACCTTCACTCCCACTGGAATATCTTTTTGCAAGAAAAATTACTCAGAAGAGCCAGAAGAACCAAAATTGCTTTTAAACATCCGAGGCCTGATGCTCCCAATATGCTTCATAATGGGGATGATGAAGACCAAAGGACAAAGGCGATCCCCCAGTTGCGCTGGTTTAAGTGAACTAGATCTCAGGCCTTGCCATCTAAGTATTGCGACTCGGTTATGCACCAATGGAAAATAGGTACTAGATCAAATCCAGTTATGCACCCATGGAAAAGAGGTACTAGATCAAATCCTTGTCTCTGTTGATTTCCACCATAGGGTTGAAATCATGAAATATGTTTGTCAAAGTTTATGTATAATTATTTCTTGTATGGAAGAGCATTTGGAGGCTGCTTGCTGAAATACTAAGTAACTCAGAGGGAAAAAGACAATGTTGTGTCCAGTCACTGTCTCTAGATGATGGGAGAAGGCCATTCATGGGCTTTTTTTCGTTCTCTTCTTTATATTACTCTCTCTTTTGTATTGAATGTACAGATTGGAACTTTTTCATTTACTTTTCTTGCAAAGTCTCGCTTTTTGTATCTATTCATTTTTTTTAAAGCTTGTTACACTGATGAGCTTCAGTTTTTTTTTCAAGGTTGTCTTTCATCTCTATTTCCATTGTAAACCTTTGCACTCGTGCACAGTAGCTCTCATTAATTGTGGACACTTTTGATTCGTTTATATTTATAGTCTCGTACAGGTAATTGTATTTGAGTTGTCAATGATTTTAATTTATATATATGAATGTTGGTATTTGTGAGTGCCAATTGATTTTCTGATGTAGTTGAATATGGAAGGAATCTTCAACCTGATGCATTATCAAGTGCGTGCCAATTGATTTTCTGATGTAGTTGAATATGGAAGGAATCTTCAACCTGATGCATTATCAAGTAAACTAAATCCATGTTCTGATGCATTATCAAGTAAACTAAATCCATGTTTTGATGGTATGGCCACTGCTTAGAAATGAAATGAATGAGCTTCCTTGATTCCAACCTCAGCTGAACTAGCCCTTGTTTGCGTGATGCATATGTCCAAATTTTCTGTTTATAAAATTTATGGGCAGCATGCAGACAGGAAATAGACTGGAAATAATGTTGATGCTGCCAACAAGTGTGACTCGAATAATGAACTCATTAAGGAAGATATAGCAAGAAAAGTCAACACAGCTTCAATAGCCAAAGCTGAAGAACAATCTTTTCGTCTCCAATATCTCTAAAATGCCCAACACAGGAAACACAGGATTCTAACTGATTCCTTAAAGGCTTAAAATGCCCAACACAGGAATCTAACTGATTCTTTAAAATTCTCAATGAAGAAAATTAAATTTTCTAATACGAAACTTCAAAATAAACTAATTTAGGTAGCTCTCTATCAAATCCAATAACATCAGTTAATTTTTTAAAATAAAATGATCAATGTGGCTCTCCATCAAATCCAAATACATCAGTTTCAACATGCAACGACTTTAGATTATTTAGAAATTTCTGCCTTTTATCAAATGTTGTTTTAGTTTTTGTATTCCTTCCAGTTTTCCATTTCGTTTTGTAAATAAATATGTTTCTGATTCCCTCTTTCGTCCTCTGTCTACAGACGGACCGAATAGGAATGGTGGATGGCAGGAGGCCATGCTTGGAGAATCTACAATACATTCATTAAATAGTTATGCCAGTTAAAATATTTCCAGCAGCAGTTTCTTTTCTAGTCAACTACTGCTTCATGTTAACTTTTCTTGTTCTTACTTTGTGATGTCAAACTTCATATGCAAGCGTGCAGCTACTGTTGTCTGTAAAGAGAGCCATGGGAAGCTTAGCAGTTCTTTAATATATAATTTCTTATCTTGTGCTGCTTGGTGATGCAGACAGAATAGGGGCAGATCCAATATGCTGAACAATAAACTTACAGAACATACACTTTTCAATTTCAAGAGAGAATTACAAGGCAGAGTAAAACTTAACTTTAGATCTGCTCAAGTGTAGACACGCACTCTGTTCCATCCTATTGAACCAAATAGCAGCAACATTACATCCAAAGGGCAACTCAGGCCTGATTACATTGAGATAAGTATTGGCATGCAGGCCACCTAATTTGTGCTCAGCCAATCCACAATGCTCTCTGGCAAGCACAGTTCCTCTGAGTGTATTTGCAATCCTCCTTTGAGCATCTCAACACTTTTTTGTTGCTCCTTCTGAGTGTTCACGTATCTGCGAAAACTCTCTAACAGGGACCATTTAAAAGAAGTCCTCCCTGCCTCCTCTGAAGCTCTCTCTCCCTCTTCCCTTGCACTATACCATTCTTCTTCAAATACACTCATACATCAGCGAAGGGCACACAGGTCCCTTTACCCACTCAATCTTAACAAATCTTAGTGTAAACTTCGAGTTAAAACTTAAAATCGGGAGGGGGTACCCTTTTCAAACTGCATGCATCTATGCTCTGCATCATATTACCTTGTTTTAAAAATCCTGGATTTCCTGGCTCAGAGATATTGTGCTTTTCTTTCCTCCACTTTCTCCACCTGTCAAACATGACACACTCTCGATAGTGTCCCATTCAAGCACTCCAAATTTCCACATCCAATAGTTCAAACTCTATAGATTGTTCTTCTCCATTGGTCAACTCGAGCTATCCCAATCCACATGGGATGATCTATCAAGTACATGAAGTGCCATCACATTTGCCTTTGCCTCCAAAACTCTATTCACCTCAGCAACCAAACTCCTTTGTATGAAGTCAAATATCACCATAACTATGCAAAGTTTTCCTCATTTTCTACGGAAATCTTTTCCACAATGATCCCTTCAGCCATTGACATGTTATGAATAACATCTCTTTCTTCTATATCCAAGAGATAGATAATGTTTCCCACTTCTCCATGGCATTTGTTTTCTGAAACCTGCAAATCAGCCTTATCTTCGGTTGTTTTATCCTTGGTAATCTCTTCCTCTGAGAAGTCTTTGGCTGCAAGCTTCTTGCCTTCTTCAGTACTCTTCCCCAACGTTTCCACAACCTCTTCTCAGATGCAATTTGCAGTATTGTTCTTCTCGTCACATTTGTATATACATGCATGCAGGTATTCACATACTTAATCCTCTTAGCCTTTTGCTTGTTCTTAACAACACACATAGTCAGTTTGTAAGCACTCTTGCTCAAGTACTTCACCTTCTTTTGGGTAGTAAAATACTCCCACAACAAATTCCTTCTAAAATCTCCCTCTTTTCAATTCTCTAATTTTTTTTCTTTCTTCAATGCCCTTATTATTTTTCTTATGACTTGGATCTCTTTTTCTTTCTCCAAGCCCTTATTATTTTTCTTATGACTTGGATCTCTGATTTTCTCTCATGTCTATCTTCACACTCTTTGATTAGTTTCTTAATTGCTTGTATCTCTTCTGTGATGCACTCTTTGTCTTCTTCGCTCACCCACTTCTCCTTTGTCATTTCTAACCTACATAAGAAAACTTAACATTTATCCTAGCAATCCTGGTCCTCCGTCTTTTTTCATACTCTTCGATTAGTTTCTTAATCGCTTGTATCTCTTCTGTGATCCACTCTTTCTCTTCTTGGCTCACCCACTTCTCCTTTGCCATTTATGACCTGCATAAAAAAACACAACATTTATCCTAGCAATCCTTCTCAGTATAGCTTCCTCCATCCACCTCCAGCCAACTCAATATCATCAAACACTTACATGCACTTCAGTGCTTTCTAATGCTCCTCAAGGTATGGTAGGGGTTACTAGAGCAAATGCTTTAGCTTGCCAATCTCTCATTGTCTTCTTGAAAGCTCACTCTTAAAATTGGTCTCACGCTTGAATCTCTTCTGTGATCCACTCTTTCTCTTCTTGGCTCACCCACTTCTCCTTTGCCATTTATGACCTGCATAAAAAAACACAACATTTATCCTAGCAATCCTCCTAAGTATAGCTTCCTCCAGCCACCTCCAGCCAACTCAATATCATCAAACACTTACATGCACTTCGGTGCTTTCTAATGCTCCTCAAGGTATGGTAGGGGTTACTAGAGCAAATGCTTTAGCTTGCCAATCTCTCATTGTCTTCTTGAAATCTCACTCTTAAAATTGGTCACAATATGGCTTTCCATAGGCAATACATTAGTCACAGGTAACAGTAATATGCCTTTGTGCAATCTAGTGCTCCTCGAGCACGCTTAGGAGCGTGCTCCTATGGAACTGATTTGTAAGGCCCTCATGGGTGCAATCTAGTGCTCCTCGAGCACACTTAGTTCTATTTCAGCAGCTAAGTCTCCCGCTGTAAACTAAAATGATGCAGACGCCTCACTCTACAGATGTAGATCTGAACTGACTTCAAGGAACACTGATCCCTGGCTGCTACAGGTACAAACCTGCACACATTTGCAAACAAATACTTGCAGACTGATACAGACACATCAGGATGTTACAAGTATAGAGCTGCACAGATTTTTGAAAAACCACTTTGACTAATTGAGGAATTAATTGTGGCAGATTGGAGGTTATCTATTTCATTTTGGTATCAGAGCAAACATGACAATGGCCCATAGATGAATCCACTTGAATTGGGGAAGAAAAATCTGGGAAAACGGTTTTGTAGGAATTTCTTTTGAGTTAATGTAAGAAAGGAAATCAAAGTATTGGGTATCATTGTTGTGTTGACACAGTGAATCCCTGAGAGGATCGAATCCTATCCAAAGCTCGGACTTGAGGCACAAAGCCTGTGATCATGGAAATTAACTAATGTTTAGTTTTGGCCAAGTTAGTAATATCTGATTTAACGAAAGAATTCTGATGGAGGATATGAAAAGTAAGTCTCTTTGCCTATATTTGGATGATGGAGGATATGAAAAGTAAGTCTCTTTGCCTATATTTGGATGGTAAGTAGGATTGCTTACCATAAAAGAAGAGTAGCTCACATCTTCTGACAGCTTACCTGCCTAAATAAACAATATCTTCTAGTTTTGGCCAAGTTAGTAATATCTGATTTAACGAAAGAATTCTGATGGAGGATATGAAAAATAAGTCTCTTTGCCTATATTTGGATGGTAAGTAATAGGATTGCTTACTATAAAAGAAGAGTAGCTCACATCTTCTGACAGCTTACCTGCCTAAATAAACAATATTTTCAAGTAAAGGATGTGAGAAACAGATTTTGGTATATTGATAGGGTTGACACAATGAAGAGCTAGTAATTCATGGTAGGGAATTTCATTTGTGTAATATATATCATGGAATCTTTCTTTGAGATGGTGAAACAGGGTTGGAGAATGGGCAAAGCAAAAGTGCACTTCCTTGTCTTTATACTTGAAAAATTGATTTTCTCTGTATATGTTATGTAACTTGAGGAGGTGAATTTGACTGGTCATAATTTTTATAATTTTTAAATGTTGTGAATATTATAGATTATTTTGTGAATATTATAGATTATATTTTATTATATATATTTGTATGTGTTAATTTCAGAATATAAAGATATTCCCAATCCACTTTCATGCTGTTTTTTTTCTTTTCAATTTTTTTGGTTGAAAAAAAAACATTTTTAATATGGTAAAAATTTCTATGTTAAAATTCATCATCTCATTCAAAATCAATCACTATCGACAATCTCCAATTGATGAAAACCTAAATTCTAAAATAACCTAATAAGAATTAAATAATTATAACAATACATGGTCGATAAATATATATCATCTTTATAAAAAGTTAAATTCAGTGGATTAGAGCCACAGTCAAAGTTATTATATCATTTCTATAAAGTAGATATTATCAAATTAATATTTATGATAGCAAGAATATAGAGATTGGATAGACCTGGTAGAAGTTTCAAAGACACGTATTATTATTAATTATATTATAATAAATTTATATTTGTTTAGAAAATGAAGCCAATAGACTCCATTCTTTGATGGGAATATCGATCAAAGTAAAGGAGGGATCATGATTATTTTAGCTTCAAACATATCTCCCAATGGAAGTGAAGGAGGGATTATGATCATTTCAGCTTCAAAACATATATCCTTTGAATGAACTTGTATGGGTCCTTGTAGTCACATATCATGGAATATTTTAGTTAAATATCAATTAAAAAAGTGTTTCCTCATTGTATGGGCGAGGTGATGAGGCTTTATAGAATCATAGACAAACAAAGTACACATCAACAACAACAAAATGATCATAAAATTTATCAAGGCAATGGTTTATAAATAATCAAAGAGGGTAATATAATGAAACTAACAAGATATATAATAAATGCATATGGACACTATTTTCGTTGTTAAATGTTATATTACTATCAAAAGGCACATCCCTAGCAACAAAGTATTAATTTTATGTTCCAGTTTAAGTGTGAGTGATCTCACATAGAACATGAGGGTATTTACACTGAAACGAACTGCCAAGTAGATAACCATACCAAGATATCTCAATTGCTGCTAGGGTTGATTCAAGTAATCTAGTTTCTTTGCTTAGTTTAGGTGTGTTAGAGGAAATAGTCTCGAATCTCTTATCAATGAGCATAAATCCTTTATTTATACATTCTTAATGACTGTTGGGTTTCATCTACCATAGACCTCTCAGATTCCTTGAGAGACTATTCATCTCCTCACCCTAAAATATTTGCAATATTTACAAATTGAGTGGAACTATAATCCCATAGGATTAGGCTTCCAACATCTCCCCCTCCACCCCTTAATCCAAAGGGGCATTTGTAAGTTCGAGCATCATTCTAAAATTTTCATTTTTTTTTTGTCCGAGTGCTTTGGTGAAGATGTCTGCAATTTGCTTGTTCATGGAACAATGTTGTAGGTGAACTATCTTGGCCTCAACATGATATCGAATCAAATCATTACTTGATATGCTTGGTTCAATCATGGAATCTAGGATCCTTGGTCTACTTGATTGCATAAGTGTTGTCGCTTAATAACAAAGTGGAGTTCTCTTGATTCTCCTGCAAATCTTAAAGTATCTTATTGAGCCACACTATTTCTTTCATTGCTTCAGCGACAACCACATATTTTGTCTTTGTTGTCGAAATTGTTTGAATTGACTATTTGTGTGATCTCCAAGAGACAAATGTTGATCCAA
>LPNX011213833.1:87488-202571 GCA_001517045.1 Pseudotsuga menziesii | reverse complement strand
CCACTCGGTGTGTCCTTGGGGGCAAGTCTTGAGTCAAGGCTGTTACCTTGTTCTTGACTCCTCCGTTTAGGCTCAACTCCTAATGAAGCCAAGGGGGGTAGACCTTGTTAAGTTACTAAGGCAAATTACTTTATTATGATGACGTTTAATTGAGATAATTGCTTAGGAGTTTGAAATTAACCATAAATAACCATAGATGACAAGATTAAAAATGAGCACAATAAAGCACAATGTTGACACACAATATATATATATCAAATGATTTAAACACAAGACTAATGCCTTAAAAATGGAGTTATAAAATAATCAAATGTACTCGCATGTGCTTAGAGTGAATGTTTTGCAATTGCCTATTGGTACATTTTAAGTTAATATGGAATATGAGTAGATTAAATTAGGCGAGGGGGGACTCTAGATATACTCGAGGGGTACTTGGAGTATGTCCAAAAATAAACCTTCATGATTACCCGCAAGGAATGTGTGGGCTGAATGGAGCCTCTGAGACTATGTTCATAATACACACGAAGGTGTAACAGAGATCGGCGCCTCGAGGTCACTGTCCAGGAGTTCCCACTTCTTTTGGGTATTTTGCCATCGTTTACGGTTTGATCGAGGCGTTGGATTTTCCCCTGATGGTGGTTAATTGGGGAAGGTGAAACCTAATTAATCTAGTCACTCACGTTGCTTTTGATGTAGCTTGACTGATCAGACGACCGCAACCAAACGTAGAGCATACTCACCGGAGTCTTTGTAAATTTTAGTAAATTTTGTTAAAGGATGTGTTTTTAGAAAGAAAAACCCTCTAGGAACCTCTTTTGGACCAAGTGGACCTCAATTGGGAAATCAAGGAGGGGGTTGATTTTAGAAAGATTGTTTGCAGAAATTAATGACAAGCAACAAAAAAGAAACAAACCACAGGTTTTCTAATTAGTCCTATCACGCATCTCTTTCCCTTTTTGGGTCAATCAGAAAGTCGTGGGGTAAGTATTAAAGTTAGTTTGATACTGCAATATGGAATATATGATAAAGTAATCAAAGCATATTATTCTGCATAAATGAAACTAATCTAGAGCGAAAAAGAAATAAGAAAATGCAAAAAACGAAAAAAAGCGTGGATCCCCCCATGTGGGATGGGGAATGGATTCGAAAGAGCCTATTCGGAGAATTTTTATTATTATCAGCAGTTACAATATCAGAACACTTGTCTGAATCCTCTTGGTTCTTATACAGAATGAAACCAAGGCTTTACAAAATGCCAAAATTAAAGATTACAGTATAAAAGGGAGACCCTTGGGGGGATTCAGATGGCCAAAAAGCCACTTTCGAACAACAACTTCTCGTCTTTCTGTTATGCCTACTAAAAAACAACGAGCTTATTAGAATGAAATATGCCCAAAAGCACTTTGAAAGTACCTTTGGGTCAGCTTACTTTAAACAAAAAAACTAAGTTAAAACTAGTTAAAATGGTAAAAACAGAACCAAGGGGTCTTGGCTTGCCTTTGGGGCAGCCAATGTGATATGCACTGATTGCTGGATTTTATTTTTTAAAACAGAAAACAAAAATCTAATGCATGCAAACTACGGATTCTCTTTAAATTGCCATGCAAAACGGACGATTTCCTTAAACTAAATCTAGAATGGTTTATGAAACTTTTTAGGAGTGCGATCTAGATTATGAGCCTTGAGACAAAAGATCTATGTTAAGTTTTACTTTAAGATAATATATCTAAATAACATCAAAGCTTGTAAACAAAGTAACCAGGTAAAATTTTGATTTTTAGGAGGAGGAAGAGAGAAAAAGAGTGCTGGAAGCCTGGGAATGTTGGGCTTTGGAGTCTGATTTGGTAGAACATTGAGGGACTATGTCCTCAAAAAGATCCTGAAGATGAGGAAAATGCAAACTAGCTTAATCCCTTCTACATGTGAGATCACCCACAACTTAGAAATCCTTGCACAAACAGATGGTTAAAACATAGGTGTTGTTGGAAAAAGACAATTAGAAAGCATGCGATTAAACTTAAAATACATGCAACTCCAAGAGATCCGAAACAAACGAACAATAAGAGCATAAATCAAATTAGAATGATCTCTTACCTTAACAGGAGGGAGTTCTCTCCTTCAAGGTTAACAATTAACCAACAAAAAACAAAGATCAATAATACAGATTATACCTCATAAGCACTTGATAATCACCATCCACACATGAAAAGCATTACACCATAGATCTTGCCTCCAAAGCTTCTTTATTCCAAAAAATGTACACAATACAATAGCCACAGCTCTTCAATCTAGTTCTAACTAGCTTGGAAAGGAGGAGATTGTGTTTTATTTATAACAAAAACTGGAAACCTAGCCCAAGGGGGGCGCAATTCCCAAGGAGAGAGAGAGTGCAGCTGTATGTGGAGTCAATCCGAGCTTGATATGAGCCTCACTGAGTCTGATTTGAGTCTCACTGAGTGCAACTGTCAATTGGAGACCTGATCGGACTGACACCTCAACTTGTTAACTGAAACATCCACCAAAACTCATCCAGATGGGCCCACACGTGTGGAGGAGAGAGAGAGGGCACATCTCCCAAGATTGCATGCTGTGGTGCACTCTCAGTTCAACCTAGATCACCTCCTTCTGTCAAGGAATGGTCAGCTCCAGTTAATCTCAAGCCGATGAGACTGATTTCAGTAAAATCGGAGCAAATCCCATTGATTTAGGATTTGGGGTTTTCTCCATTATTTAATTAATTTATTAATTAAAATAATCAATATTTGATTTTTAGGGTTTTCTGACTTGAGTGATGGGAAAATCACTCAAAACTTAGGAAAAGTGGGTTTATGGGTTTACATGGTGCTCTGAGCTTGAAAATGAGCACCCCCATGATTGAAACTGATTTTCGAGCCCACTTTTATTACAAAACCAATTTTTCCATTTAGACTATTAAAAAATAGCCTAAGTTTTGGAATAATTAAAACTAAAAAAATTAAAAAAACTTAAAACCTAGGGGGACTTAGACATGTTCATATGACTGGACCATAATGCCTAGCATGTTTATACATTGACACATAGATTCTAAATCCTAAGCCGACTACCCTAACTTTGGAGGTATTGAGTGAAAACTCAGAAATTATTAGTCGTTTATTCAACAACCAATATTAACCAAGGGAAAAAACACCTCGGGTTGATTAGATTGAAAAATAAAGTCTAAGAGACTGAGTCTTTTACAGACACTATCATGCTAAATATTTTATTACAACTCCCCTATGGGGTATGAACATGTGATATAGTGCAACAAGCACTTCCCAGAAGCACTTCCGAAGGTCTTCTGAAGTCCGAACAAATCATCTTTGTCCGGTTCACCAGGCTCACTTGATAAAAAACCACTAAGTACAACTTAGGTGGTAACAGTACCCTATAAGTTTGAAGTCATCCACCGTGGAGTACTTGAGTCCAATGTCTTGAGTCCTTTTCAAGTATCTAAGAACTTTTTTTGCAGCAGACCAGTGTCCTTCACAAGGTTTGTGTATGAACCTTGAAAGGATGCCATCAACATATGAAATATTTAGTATGGTGGAGGTAAGGTAGATAAGGATTCCTACAATTTGTTGGTATTTGGTCGCATTCTCGAATTCCTTTCCTTCAATTGATGTGAGCTTCAACTTTTGTTCCTTTGGAGTTGAGAGAGAGTTGCGTTTTGTTATGCAAAATCTATTCACCAGTTCTCCAACACACTTCTTTTGGGAGATGAATATATACTTAAGATGTTTAGTGAATTCAATTTCCAAGTAGTATTGAAGGTGTCCTGGATCTATCATTTCGAAGCCTTTCTTGAAATCTTTCTATATGGATGCAATATAACTTTCATTGTTCCTTGTTACCAAACTTGGTCATCTACATACACCACAAGAAACACAACAAATCTTCCAACATTATTTACAAAACAATATTGCGTCATCAAGATTATAGTGCTTGAAATTTAACTTTAGAAGAAGTTTGATTAGCTTTTCATACCATGCTCAAGGTGCTTGTTTCAGGTCATACAAGGACTTGATGAGTTTGCATACCTTCTGTTCTTGTCCCTTCACAACAAATCCTTTTGGCTGAGACATGAAGACATTTTCTTTCAAGTCTCCTTTCAAGAAAGTTTTTACATCCATCTAGTGGACTTTCCACTCATTTTGTGCAACCAAAGACAATTAGGTGCAGAACGGTAGCCCATTTTGTTGTGGAAGAGAACATATCTTCATAGTCAATTCCTTCCTTTTGTGCATATCCTTTTGTCACAAGCCTCCTTTATGTGTTGGAAACCTAATCCTCATGATTATGGTTCCACATAAAATGTAAATATTGTAAATAAATTGTGAACATGAATAGTCACATAGGGAGATGGAAATGCTGGTTGGAAGATGGAGAGCAACCACCATATGATATGTATAAACAAAGGCTTTTCCATGGAATAAAATGAATTCGGGAGTTATTCAATCCTACAATGGTATCAGAGCACCACCTGCCATAACTCCTGGTTGCATTTCAATCAAGGCAGTTTTCCTGTTAGAACTTTGTTCTGCCCTTTGTCAATTTGTTTAATGCTGCCTGCAATTTGTCAGAATGCCTCTGCATTTCTCTTATGTCCCAAGTGCCATAATTCAGTGTGTTATTCTGCAATGAGTCTAATTTGAGGTATGGCAAATACAATGATTTTTCATTTTGATAAATGTTGTGTTATTTACTCCCTTAATTTGTTGCACATTTTCGATTGTTCTTTTCCAGAAAATTGAAGTATTGATAAGAATACTGCTATACCTAACCTTAATTCATAACTACACTCTCTCTTCTTACCATTCCATGTTTACCCATTGTGTCTCCACTCAGTTGTTGTATGTATAGAGATTCCCTATACCTGCGATCCATGTTTTGTTTTTGTGGCTGCATTCTATCATGTGTTGAGTGAGAAAGTCGTGAGGAGTATGTGCGTTTCACAATAGTGAATATTTGAAGTCGTAATAATATTGTGAGCTATGAATTCTGAGTGTGAGATGCCTTCCATGGTAAATTGCGACCTGAATGAGAAGGACATATGGTGAGAGTTGAGACATCAATCTCACTATAGATAGCTGCAAAATTGTGATATGATTAAGAGCCAACCTATAGGAGAATGCATAGCTCTGGAGATTCACGTCATCATACAACTGTGTGAAGTGTGACTGTGGTGATGAGTCTGTGTCTGCTGGAAACCTGAATTGATCCATGGAAGAATTTGAAAATGTTGATGATTGAACATGGTGGAGACTCACACTCTCATACATTTGTGTGGAGGTAAAAGCAATTCATATTATATGTTGCAATTTATTCATAAACTCTAGATTTTTGTGCGAAGTCTATCTGGAAACGTCTGTAATCATTTGTTTATTTACATTGAGTAAAGAGCCTTGTGATTGCTATATTGGAGCCATGTGACTATTGCATGAAGAGTTTTTTCTTCTACGAATTGCTGCTATGAATGTTATAGCATGGAATTGCTGTGTTTTCTCATTTCAATTTGTAGATGTGCTTTGATCATGAAGTTGTGACCACCGCATGAGAAGATTGTTGATTGAGACAAAACCTTTATCAAATCACACGACTGTAATAGGTATGTTGAAGATTGTTGCATTGTTGTGAGTGGATTGATGTGAAGACTGAGTTGAAGAAAGAAGACTGTTGCATTGAAGAATAGGAGCTGAGAATTGAGGCGTTGAGGCTTGACCTCCTCATTTGTGTTACGTTGCAAGTTATATTATTTGGTTAGTGTTGAGGTATCACTACTGCGACCTCAAGAGTTCCAGACCATTGCTGCGACTGAAGACCGGGTTGAACACTGCTTGAAGAGTGTGAAACTACAAAAAGTGTTCACAAAGTGCTGCAAACTCATTTGTATGGATGTTGCTACAAGATATTGCATTTGATGTATTAGTGTAAATTTTCATAAGAAGATTTGAATTGTTTATCTAATAACACTTTGAAGCTACTCAAATAGAACAACATAATTATTTGCAATAGGATGAAAAATTGTGTAATAATCTGCATAATCATTTTATAACTTGTAAAGGAGCAAGAAATCAAGCCTGCATCCCATATCTTTCCAATTTTTTTGTAAATTGCAGGTTGAAGACTCAAGATGCACTCTTTGACATATATTGTTGGTGGTGTCCTCACTGTCAAGGACACATATCTAGAATGGTCCAGAAAGATCAAACCCACCTTCATATACAATGACCTATGGGATGAGATTTGTGAAGGAAATGCTATTTACATAGAGACAAATACAGTCATAACCATTGATCCAAAACCTCCTACACTAGAGAAAGAACTTGCTATTCGACAGTCCAAAGACAAGAAATCTTTAGCCAAGATCACTTCCACAGTTAGTGAAGAAGTGATCCAACATATTTTGCATGCAAAATCTTGTTTTTAAGCATTAAAGACATTAAAAGATTTGTATGACTCACACTCTGAGATGGAGATAATTCAGTTAATATTAAAATTGTTCAGTTTGGAAGTAAAAGACAATGATCCTATGATGGTTGCATATGAGATCAGATCAATCATGCATAAGATCCAAGCATATGGCATGAAACTTGACCTTCCACTTGAAACATTTGTAAATTCTCTATATTCAACTCACTCCAACTACCTTGAGTCCCTGCAAGCAAGCGACAACTTCAAATACCTCACCTTTGACACCCTGGTAGAAAAGATTGCAGATAGAGAGAAAGCCTTTGGAAAGAAATCAAGCGAGCCTGCTGGAGAATCCCTTTGCTTTATTTATAAATCAAAGAATCAATGCAAATACACATCCAAGGGAGATAACCACAAGAGAGGACAAGGAAGAAGAAATTTTTAAGGCAAAGGGGGTAGAAACAACTCAAGCAAAAGATCAGATATGAAGTGTAAGCACTGTGGAAAGAATGGACATGAAGTAGATTAGTGATGGGATCTTTCAGAGTCCATCAAAATAATACACAATCATAATAAGTAAGATAAAATTAAAAATCAAGAGGCTGGTAAAGCCCATGATTCTGCTCACTGTATAACTGCACACTGTAATCTTGGTATTAATGGAATAAATTGTCTTTCATCTTACAAAGATTGTTGTCTGCTTGATATTGGTTCAACTTCTCATATGAATTTTAGAAAATATTGTTTTGAAGAAATGAATGACATTGAAATTGGCATAGTATACTTTGCAAACACTAGCCTTAAACCAAGGGTAATTGGTTCAATCAGGCTCAAGCCACTTGGTAATTTCCCTGATTTTGTGTTAAAGAATGTTTTCCATCTTCCAGAGTTGTAGAGAAGCTTGTTGTCCTTGGTGAAAATTCAACAATAAGGTCATTTCATGCACATGTTTCATGGAAGTCCTTTGATAACAAGGTCATCATGACTGGGTATGAAGATGGAAAGCTGTCGAAGTTGAAGGGTTGTTCTACAATAGTTGAAAACTTTTCTTGAAGAAGGTAATTTGTCATCCAATTTATCGTGGCATGCAAGATTTGGTCACTTGAATTATAATAGTCTTCTTTTGTTAAGAAATAATGGTGTATATGGTTTTCCTACTATTCCTAAGCAAAGGAACAAATGTGATGCATGCATACTAGGAAAACATAGTAAGCATGCTTTTCAAGAGTCTAAATTCAGAGTATGTATAAAGTTAGAACTGATTCATTTTGACTTATGTGGCCCCATGCCAATTTCTTCTACGAATGGTAATAAGTACCTCATGACCTTTGTTGATGATTATTCAAGAATGTGTTGGGTATATTTATTGAAGACTAAGTTGAAGCATTTCAAACATTCTCAAACTTTCATGCAGGGATAAAGAATCAAGCACAAGCATGTATTGGTACATTTCGTTCTGATAATGGTAAAGAATACACCTCTAATGAATTTGAAGATTAACTTTCCAAACATGGGATTACACATCAAATTTCAGTTCCTTATAATCCTCAACAAAACGGTGCAATGGAAATGATGAATAGAACATTAACAAATATGGAAAGATGAATGATGTTTTTCAAAAATGTGAAACTAATGTTTTGGGGTGATGAAGTAGTATGTGCAACATAATCGAGAAATAGACTTTCATCTCATGCTATTGAAGATAAGACTCCACATGAAATGTGGTTTGGTCACCTTCCTTCGGTTAGGCATCTCAAGGTTTTTGGTTCCACATGTTATGACTTGATACCAAAGGAGAAAAGAAACAAACATGGTGCTAGAAGTCGAAGATGCATTTTCTTGGGGTATTTAGACACTTCCAAGGCATACCACCTTTATGATGAAGTAAACAAGAAATCTGTTGTTTTCAGAGATGTCATTTTTCTTGAAACTAATAAAAATGACGAGTCTATTGAAAGACAATTTGATTGTATGGAGAATTTTTCCCTTGTAAATACATATTATGAATTTGATAATGAAATTCCAAACCTTGAAGGGGGGATCCTGATATTGGATTAGGATCAATATTTGGAATTTCCTTTTGAAGCACCAACACCCCCTTATGAAGAAATTCATGAAGAAGAAGTTCCCACCACTTCACTCGAACTAGATGATGTTATTAAGATGGTTTGAAGATTGAATCTTGAAGAAAATGAAGCACATCTAGTTGATCAACCTGAACCATAAGATTCGAAAATAGGCCATAAAGACACTTGAAAGTGTCCATCTAGATGACATCGAAAATACAGGAATGAGAAACTAAACAAGAAAAGATGATGGAGGAGATGCAGATAACTTAGGTGATGACATGGATGTCTCATTTGATTGTGAATTGAAAATATCTGCTATCGTTGAACCCAATTTCTTTATAGAAGTTGATGCATGTGATGAATGTAAAGAATATAGGCAAAATGAATATGATGCACTCATAAAGAATGGAACTCTTGAAGTTGGTTGACCCTCCAGTTGGAACCAAACCAATTGGTTGCAAGTGGGTATACAAGAACAAATATAAATCATATGGATCACTTGACAAACACAACGCAAGGATTGTGGTGAAAGGCTATGCACAAAAATAATGATTTGACTATGAAAAAACATTCTCCCCCACAACAAAATGGGCTACCATTCGCACTTTGTTCTCCTTAGCAACAAAAAATGGGTGGAAATTCCACCAGATGGATGTAAAAATAACTTTCTTGAATGAATACTTGAAAGAAAATGTCTTCATGTCTCAACCAAAAAGTTTTGTTGTGAAGGGACAAGAACACAAAGGATGCAGACTTGTCAAATCCTTGCATGTTTGAAACAAGCCCCACGAGAATGGTATGAAAAGATAAACGAGCATCTTCTTAAGCTAAATTTCAAGAATTATAATCTTGATGATGCACCATTGTTTGTGAAGAAAGTTGGATGATCTAATGTATTTCTTGTGTACATGTATATGACCTTTTGATGACAAGGAACAATGAAGATTATGTCGAGATCAATAATCCTCCCTTTGACCACATAGTCTATTTGTCTATTTTTCCTAGATTAGGAGCTCATTATCACTTTACTAGAGTATGGGGTGACATGCCCAAGAGTCATATACACTTTTGAGTTTTGGTGCCAACATGATTTTTGGTGCCATTGGTGCCAATCCCTACATTTTAGGAACCCTATTTGAGTGCCACCAACAGTCACCTTCAGCTGTCTGTGGTAGGTAGTCAGTCATGTGCAGTTATACTCTGTTTGCCACTATTTAGTTCACTGCCATTCACCCTAGCGTTAGTTTTGCATGATTCAAGGGAGTGTGGTGCCTTTTGTTCACCTACCTCATCAATTAACTGATTGTGAACTGAATTAGTTATTCAGAGTTAAACTAGTGAGCTCTAGCTGTGATTTTTTCCACACTGAGTTAGCACATCAGTCAGTCTGAGTTGGTAGATTCGAATCCTATCTTTAACATTTGAATTCTCCTATATGTACAACCAGTGTATTCTATATTATTTACTGATTCATGAATATAATAATATTATTCCAATTTTGTATTTGTGTGTGTGCAATTTTGTTTGATTAATTGAACAATCTATGCAAAATTATTGTAATGTCCCTTTTTGAAATTTTATTAAATGACCAATTTTTTCACTTTTCCCCTAATTTCAACCTTAACTTGTTTTGATGTCTAGACCTCCAAATTGACCCAAATGCTCCCCAATTTTATCCAAAGGTACATGACTGATATTAGAACATAAATATGATGTTTAGGGATGTTTTATTACCCTCAAATGACTTTTGCAAACTTGTTTAATGTTCTGTTCAAAGTAGGAGTTTTTACTAGCAAACTGGGGCTCCAATTCCCTTGGGTAATTGTCGGAAATGGATTCTCAAATGGTCCCAAAGTCACTCAAATTTTAGAAAATAGGCAGGATATGTGTAAGGGATATTTTTAAAGGCTCATATGCATCATGGTTTAGTTTATACAGGACGTTATGACTCTTTCCAAAACAACTCCCAACTCACAATTTCGACTCCTGGGGAAAATGCACCAAATCTTCTCCCAATGCAATAAAAATGAGTAAAATGGCTTCAAATGCTTAAGTAATGAAAATAAGACTTGAAATAAACATTAATTACAGTCCATTCATCATACATTTATCATATACACATTTCTCCATTCGAAATAATAAGCATTGCCAAGGCATATATCAAAATAGAGTGGAAATGGTCATTGTTTGCTCATTAAAAGTCATTTCGACATACAAATATTGAGAATTTCGACTTGAAAATTTCTAAGAACTAAGAAAATATAATATTGAACTGATTACAATAATAAATGGACAATTAAATTCTCTCCCAATTCGAAATCATTAGCATTACAATGGTTCACAACAAGATAGTGGGGAAATGACAATATTTCTTCATTGTTCAACATTTTTACATGAATGATTTTGGGTATTTAGAACTGAGAGTATTATGAATGTGAAATAAATATTATATACATCAGAATGTAATATAATGGGCATTAGAATCTTCCCCAAATAGATCAATAGCTCACTCAAAGTGCAATCCCTCCATGAGCAAGAATATGCAATAAAAACTGGAAATGATTGAGAGAAAGTGATGCAATAGAAGGAACCATGAGATTCCCTGTAGCTTACACCTGAAAATAAAAATATATTAAATCTCCTTGAAATACCTGAGTGGCCTCTCCAAACACCAACTTGAATGGGAATCTTTCACCCTCAAAATTGGCCAAGGCAAGACAACTAGTAATCTACTAGCTCTCACAATTCACAAATGACAATTTCTCAAATGAATAAAATCTTTTCTCTTGGTTTATTCCTGTATTTTACAAAAATACTTAGCCTTCTAAGGTTCCCAATACATCCACAAACTCAAGCCAATTCGAATTTGGGTGTGTGCTCACGATTTTCCATGTGTCCTCCCTTTCCTAGCCTTCCACATTCCCCAAATTCGATTTGGAGCCCATTGAGCTTCCACAAATCACATGAGAGCTCTCTTGGATGCTCTATTTTGACCTGAAATTTCATATATGTCATATATCATCCTTAAAATATGATTTGTGTCATAGGTGTCATAGAATATTCATCATTGTTGTCATAGAGCTAGGGAATCTAGTCCAAGTGTCTCACTAGCTCCAAAATGACTCTTCCTTTCCCATGTAAGTTATATTTCCTCCAAAATTCAACCTATGATGCATATGTCCAAGTTTATTAGCCTTATAACTCATCCAAGAACCTTTAGAATTCCCATGGATTTGAAATTGCAAGACGAGGATGCCATGTGGCACACAAATTCTATCTTGTGAGGGCCCCATAGTCTCCATGATCCACTGCCACTTCAATTTTTTCATGTATTTTTTTATTTAGCTCATTTATTAAATATTTATTCCATTCTAATGTTCAAACATCATTCATTGTCTGCCTTATTCCAAATCCCAAAGCTTCCACCCCCAACCTAGGAAACTAGTAATTTTCCTCCTTGGCAATTATTTAACCCTTAGCATCAATTTGAAAAGCTCTCATGAATATGGAAAATGTGATTAGGCCATTTTGACCCAATGCAAAATTTGGGACATGAAAAATCCTCTCTTCCCAATATTTCTTGTCCTTAAGCAATTTCAAACATGGGTGTTGAAGAACCTACTTTCTGTATGATTCTTTGAAGTTGCCACTGAGTTTCCCAACTTTAAGTCTTTGAGATTACATGAAGATTTTAGAGAGGAACTACCATGCTTGCTACTGCACTATTCTGATTAAAATCACTTTATTAAGTGGGGAATCCATCTCCCATACTGCTTATTTCCCAAAAAATTTGAAATCAATGGGACAAAAAATATCCCAGGGTCCCATTGCTTGCATTGCACTCCAACAATTAAGAGTTCTCTCCAACCCATACCATTAGGAAAGAGAATTCCGGGATCCCATTTTCTTGTATGCATTTTTCCAAACATCATGAGTACATAATATATATCATCAAAGTACATAACAACATAATAAAAATGTACATCAAGGAGGTGCCTCATCAAAAAATCATGAAAGTACTTATACCTCCAAGTAAGTAGACCACCATTTTCCAAGTGAATACAAGCCTCAAGTGACCAATCAAATATGCTCCAATGACATAGGTGATGATCCCATGTCCCATAATGTTTCTCCAAAAGGATGTGATATGCATCAAAATAGTCAGCCATGTATTGTTTCATCCAAGAAGTGAATGAAGAATCTCCACTCAAATCTGAACCATATAATGAGCAAAAACAACAAGGAGACTTCAAATGACTCAAAGAAGTCTCACCCATACATCCATTAATGAGAGAATCATAAAGATATAACAAAGTATGTGGCTGGCAACAAAATTTTTCTCCAATCATAAATCTGTTCACCCCAGTGTTGGATGAAGTTCCTCCAACATCAAATGAACCAAGTGTTGAGCAAGAAAAACCACGAGTCTTCAAGTGACTCAAATGCATATCATAGGTGCATCCATGTAGATGTGAATCATCATAAAGTAACAAAGGATGCTGCTACAAATGTGAATAAGAGTGTGCTCCAACCATGTCACCATAAAAAGTAAATCTGGGAGTTCCATACTCCTCATGTGGCACCATAAAAAGTAACCCTTTCACCCATACTTGATTGAGACTAATGTTGCAAAACATGGAATTGTAGGATGTAGGAGAATGAACTAACTCACCCAAATGATCAAAAAGTGCATATTTTTCATCATGGGAAGGATCCATATGGGTAGTATCATGCAACTCCTTCAAAAGTGTGAAACCTTTGTCATATATTGGTTCCAATGTAGAGGAATCATGCTCTTCTTTAAAAATTTCATAACCTTCATCAAGAGACAATTCAAGTTCCTCTTCCACCACATCAAGTGTTTGGATCTATTCTGTAACACCCTGGTTTTGACCCCATTGCATTAAACATACATGATGTATATATTGTAATGAATCATGGTGTGGAGATAAAGGCAAAAGCCCCGCCATCATTTTAATTGTGTTATGTTTCGGCGAACGGAATCGTTGCTGATGGTCTATCGTGGTATACGACATATATTAAGTTTTGTCATCATGTAAATATGTATCTTTAATTAAAATGAACCCCAACCAGCTATGTTCGCGGCAACTAAATTTGAGAAGGGGCATGATTTTCACAAGGATAAGGGTGGGGAATGTCAAACCTTGGGCAATGGGGGAAAAATCCATGTGTCACCTTCCCTTGTCTTACCCAACTACCACCATTGAAAACTGCTGCTATTAGTTGGGGCAGTTATGACTGGGAGTGGAGTGTGGCAGGAATATTAATCCTTGCCCACACGCACACTCCACCAGCGGATTGAACCTCACGATGGGCAAGAGAATGACCACGCCCTCATTCCATCCTCTCCACTTGCGACTCTCCATTTTCTGTTCATCCTCACATAGGGGCGGTAGTCTGATGGTTCCCACGCACAGGCTTCTTTCCTATTTGGTCTCACGTAGCCAGGAGAGAGGATTCGTCTCCACTGTCATTCACATTTTCTACACAGAGGAATCGAGTGTGTTTCAATCCATATTTGGGATTTGGTATGAATCTTCTCTCACGCACTGGGTTCTGCATTGTTGTTACTCATGCAGCAAGCTGTGAGTCGTTTGGTCACTATCACCCATGATTTTTCCTGTGGAGAGCCATTTTTACGCCCAGGGACGGTGTGTAAGTTTTCCATATCGATTTGTGGCTTGTGCATATGTTTTTCCCTCTGTATTTTGGGGTCTGGTGCAAGTTTACCTCACGAACAGGTTGGGAGACTGTATTTTCTTCCCCAGTGTGGTCTGTGTAAGTTTTCCCAGTGACTTTGTGGTCCAGGATGGACTGTTGTTTTCCCCATGTCATGAGCTATGTCTATTGATGCATTTTTGGGACTGTTGTAATTCACCAGGGATTTGTTTTGGCCACGATAGGGCCAAGAATGACTCAGGAGTCGTTTCCCTATTTAAGCTGTAACTGCTGATTGATTGCATGAGTGCAATGGTTGGTCTTCGGACTGTGTAGGGAGCAAGGATGGGGGATTGGTTTGATTGATAAACCTGGTGTGTTTGGAAACCACACAGACAGAGCTAGAGGGATGGATTTCTTCTCCACAACCCCTGAATAGCACTGGAAGGGAAGTTAGGGCTTGAGGGACTGTGTAGCAGATAAGGGACTGATTCCTTGTGTTGGGTGTGTGTGGGTGTCTTAGAAGTTAGGCTAGTTCTGGTGTAGGTGTTCCTAGCTCTGTAATGAGCTCACCAGCTTAGCATTTAGCCTTTCCCAGCTCCTCGATGGCTTTATAAACCTGACCATGTTGGCTTGGCTGTCTTGTTGATGGCCTGATAAACCCAACTGTGTTGGCTTGGCTGTGTTTTGTGTATCCTTGGCTATGTGTAAGCCTTCTTGTTCCTTATTCCTTGGGGAATCATGCCCAGCTCAGGGGTGGCAGCATTACTGAGAGATTTAGGAGCATTCTAGCCTATGGTTGGGTGGAACGTTGCAGTGACGTAGCTGGTTGTGGGGCGAGTTCTTTATGAGATAAATAATCTTGACCACTTCGTCTCTGTATTTATATTTACTATTAATGATTATGATGAACATGTTGAATGAATGAATGAATGCATGTTTTCTTCCGCTGTGTATGATAGATAATTATGTATCTGTGCATATTCTGCTTCAATGCATTTTGTTTCAGCATTTTTATGAATGTACATGTTCATGGGGCGGTTGCCCGAATGGTTAACGCCATGGTAGCGTCCTCTTCACCGGTCGGAGGGTAGAGGACGCTACATATTCAAACACATCAAACACATTCAAATTTATACATTTCTCATTATCCACCATGTCATGAGAATCCTCCAAACAATCTACCATTTGACAATCTGAAACATAGGAGGAAAAACAAGTATCTTGCAACTTTTCAAGAAGTTGCTCATTTTGAATTGTGAGCTTATGATTATCGTCATTATTCCTCAAGTATGCATCATGTAACAATGCATTAGCTCAAACAAATGGTTTCTGTCAAAATTCAAAGATGAAATTGCCTTTGATGTGGCACATTTCTCTTTGAATCTTCTCCATGTCTTCAAGGAAGGATGTTTCCTCCAATGAAGTAGCTCTCCTACAAGAATTTGACACTAATGCTTCAGTGTCATGGAGTATTCTAAGGG
This sequence comes from Pseudotsuga menziesii, assembly GCA_001517045.1. Taxonomy (NCBI): domain Eukaryota; kingdom Viridiplantae; phylum Streptophyta; class Pinopsida; order Pinales; family Pinaceae; genus Pseudotsuga; species Pseudotsuga menziesii. Next base: position 186,910 of record LPNX011213833.1, on the reverse strand, counting down.
ACTCTTGGATATTCTTTTAATTCATATTTAAGGACCCTTCAAGTAAATGAGGCTCTTGCCACAATGAACCTCCTCATCTTCTTCCTTCTTGCTTGGACCAACTTCATGAAGCTCAAGTGGTGATGGGGAAGTTGAGCTTGTTTCTTCTTCAAAGGCTACAAGGTATTCATTTTCATGTTTACTAGAAATTTGGCTTGTATAAAATTTTTGAAATCTGATCTCTATGTCACCAACATAGAGTTGTGAGCACCCATCAGTAGGTACTCCTTCATAGTTCAAGCATCCATCACTAGATGCTCTTTGTTTCATTTCCAAGGTAGAATGTGTCTCGAAATGATCTTCAATATTTTCAATAGAAAATTATTCATACTCATGTGATGTCTCTTCATCCTTTTTAGAGTCACTTGGTAGTGAATTTTGATCCTCTTCATGTACTAATTCTTCTACTTCACCTATTTCAGAACTAGGTGGTTCATGGGTCTCCTTCGTTTCCTCCTTTAAGAAAGCTGATACAATTTTCCCCTTGGTTTTCTTAAAATCAATATATTTTATCCAACCTTAGATAGCCAACAATTCGAATCCTTTTATAATATTCTGGGTAATGTCTTCAAAGATAGGTTCCATGGATTTTATATGCTCCTCACCATCATATGAGGTTCCCTTTTCATCCCTAGTCATTGTTTCCTCTTCAATAAATTTTTTTTGGGTTTCAATATATAATGGTGGTACCTGAAGTATTGTACTCATAAATATCAGACCACATCAGGTGCCAAGATCATGCTCTGATACCACTGTAATGTCCCTTTTTGAAATTTTATTAAATGACCATTTTTTTCACTTTTTCCCCAATTTCGACCTTAACTAGTTTTGATGCCTAGACCTCCAAATTGATCCAAATTCTCCCGAATTTTCTCAGAAAGTACATGAATGATATTAGAAATTAAATATTATGTTCATGTATGTTTTATGACCCCCCAATTAATTCTGAAAACTTGTTTAATGTTCTGTTCAAAGTAGGAGTCTTTACTAGCAAATTGGGGCTCCAATTCCCCCTGGGTAATTGTTGGAAATGGCTTCTCAAATGGTCCCAAAGTCACTAGAATTTTTAAATAGAGGTAGGGGATGTGCAAGGGATATTTTTAAACTATAATATACATCATTTTTCAGTTTATATAGGCTGTTATGGCGCTTTCCAAAACAACTCCCAAATCACAATTTCGACCCTTGGGAAAAATGCACCAAATCTTCTCCCAATGCAATACAAATGAGTAAAATGGCTTCCAATTATTAATTACTGAACATAATACTTGAAATAAAAATTAATTACATTCCATTCATCATACATTTATCATATATACATTCCTCCATTCTAAATAATAAGCATTGCCATGGCATATATCAAAATAGAGTGGAAATGGTCATTGTTTGCTCATTAAAAGTCATTTTGACATACAAATCTTGGGAATTTCGACTTAAATTTATTTGAGAATGATGAAAATAGAATATTTAACTGATTAAAATCATAAATGGACAATGAAAGTCTCTCCCAATTCGAAATCATCAGCATTACAATGGTTCACAACAAGATAGTGGGGAAATGACACTATTTCTTCATTGTTCAACATTTTTACATGAATTCTTTTGGGTATTTCAACACAAGAGTCTTATGAACATCAAATACAGAGCATATAAATCAGAAAATATTATTATGGGAATTATAATATTCACCAAAGATATCAACAGCTCACCCAAAGCGCAATCCCTCCATGAGCAAGAATATGCAATAAAAATTGGAAATGGTTGAGAGAAAGTGCTGCAATAGAAGGAACCATGAGATTCCCTATATATTACACCTAAAAATAAAAATCCATTAAATATACATGAAATACCTAAGTGGCCTCTCCAAACACCAACTTGAATGGGAATATTTCACCCTCAAAATTGGCCAAGGCAAGAAAACTAGTCATCCACTAGCCTTCACAATTAACAAATGACAATTTCTCAAATGAACAAAAGCCATTCTCTTGGTTGCTTCATGTATTTTATAAAAATCCTTAGCCTTTTAAGTTTCTCAATGCATCCACAAAATCAAGACAATTCGAATTTGGGTGTGTGCTCATGATTTTCCATGTGTCCTCCCTTTCCCAGCCTTCCACCTTCCCCAAATTCGATTTGGAGCCCATTGAGATTCCTCAACTCACATGAGAGCTCTCTTGGATGCTCTATTTCGACCTGAAATCTTAGATATGTCATATGTCATCGTTCATATCTAATTTGTGTCATAGGTGTCATAACATCTTCATCATTGTTGTCATAGAGCTAGAGAATCTAGTCCAAGTGTCTCACTAGCTCCAAAATGACTCCCTCAGGATTCATCGAGAGAAGTCTATCCAGGTGTGATGGAATCAGAATAAGTGCACATGATGAAGTGAAGGGTGTGTGAGCTAACATAAATTCAAATTGATTTGTTTTGTATTTTTTTTGCAGGTACATTCAAATAATTTTTGAATATTTGTTGATCAATACAGCTGTGAAATGGAGAATTCAACAACTCTGACTTCTAGAATCCTTACTCCTTTCAATTACCTTGAATGGAGAGAAGACATGCAGATTTCCTTGCGCAACAAAGGTATGTACATGATGAAAATGGGAAGATATGTTGAACCCCATTAGTATATTGAAAAATCGAAGCATCTGAATAGGCTTGATGAAGCCTTCAAATTCATGTGCATCCACATATCCATGGAGCTGTTGTTCCACCTTGAGGGACTTGGAACTACAAAAGAAGTATGGGATGAGCTCAAATATTTGTTTGGAAAACATGATGAGTTGAGGGGCCATATCTTGGAGAATGAGCTGATAGCACTACAACCCATTAACTTCGAAACTATTCAACAATTCTTTATTAAATTCAAATCACTGGTCATGCAATGCAAGAAATGCTAGATTGAGAAGAAGGAAGAGAAATTGGTGCTCTCCATTGTGAGAAAACTTGGTTCATAATTCTTAGTGTTTGTCTATACTTTTCACTCTGGGAGACTAACTACTCCTAATTGGAGAATGACATCCCTTGATTCCTTCATAAAGTATCTAGTACAAGAATAATACAAGATGATACAGATGAGAGTTCTCAGAGCCTCTCCAAATAAAGCTCTCTTAGATGACGAGACAAAGAATGCAAAATCAAGAAGGAAGCATAAAAATAAAGAGAAAAGAAACACTGAAATTGAACCTAAAGATGATTTTGATCTATCAGATGAAGCCTCAAGATCTAGGAAGGACAAACATTAAAGGTATGATAAGGGTAAATCATCTTACTGTAAGAAAGGAAACCATACATAAAAGTATTGTATGAAGAAGACCATTGATCATATAGCAAAAATAATTGAGCAACACAATATTTCCCTCCTTGAAGGTGCAATGAAGACTGACTCTAGAGAAAAGACTAAAGATCACGATGAGAGAAGCCATGCACTGAAGGTTAGCTGTTCAAAATCACATGCCTTCCTCATTGATTTAAGAGCCTCTAATCATATGGTTGCATCCAGAGAATCATTCTGTTCATTACAACCTACTGATGGTCTAAGTATTCACATGGGTGATGACGCCCAAATTCGAGCTGAAGGAAAGGGTTCTATCAAGTTAAAACATGGAATGTTCAAAGATGTACTCTATGTGTCCTCCTTAGCTGCAAATTTCTTATTTGTATACCAGATGACACATAATGGCCTACCAAAGCGAGTGGTATTTGGTCCTAACTCAGTGTATATCTCATATATCTCAACTGAGAATATTATAGCGAAGGGTGTTGCAAACCATGCCTCCAAGGCATATGAATTCTCACACTTTAATCCATAATTAGATCCAATACAGTTTCAGTTTCCATTTGAAAGGGGACGTAAAACCATTATATCTACTCTTTTTCAATATGATAATGTTTCTATTAATGTTTCATATGCAGAAGCAAAAGTAGAGGACTCAGTTAAATCAGTTGATGAAATTGAAGATGAAGTTCACAGTGATCCAGATCCAAACCCAACCCCTAATCCCAATCCTGGGCCTAATGGGCACAAAAGGTTATTGAGGAATATGGGAACATGGATATGAGATATTCCATCTAACATGAGGAGAACAAGATCCCAGTTTCAGAAAGAGAACCTTGTGCTATGTCGAACAAGTTCACTTCCTTCAGAGAGGTGAAACAAGCTTCTAGTGAGATGCTACATGATGGTAAGCAATGATCAACAACCCTGATCACAAAAGAACAAAGTGGATCATGTCACTGTTCCTCTATAAAGAAGAGACAAAGGCAACATTCCTTCTCATGTCTATCATCAGATTAGAATAAGATGGAAAAGTTCAAATGCACAGTCCTAAGATACTAGTGCACATAAGAACCAGCATTTGGCATTACTGCTCCATAGAGATGCATATTGCAACATTTTTGTCACAAGTTTTTTCTCAAGAATTTTTTTTCTCTCAAGTATGGAAGCTTGTTTTCTGATTACCTGCTTATTTTGAGGGAGTGGTTTTCCCATGAGGTTTTTCCCATTTCTTTGGCTGTATTAAGAAGTTATTATTTTTGCATTTAGATTGTATGGGTGACCTTTGGTCTTAGTTACCAAGGCCCAGGTTGTCCAAAGTCAGGATTAAAGGGGGGTGTTGGGATTAATAGTCCTCCCTTTTACCACATAGTCTATTTGTCCATTTTGTCTAGTTTAGGAGGTCATTATCACTTTACTAGAGTATGGGGGGACATGCCCAAGAGTCATATACACTTTTGAGTTTTGGAGCCAACACGAGTTTTTGTGGCAACATGAGTTTTGGTACCATTGGTTCCAATCCCTACATTTTAGAACCCTCTCTCAGTGCCACCAGTAGTCACCTTCAGCTATCTATGGTAGGTAGTCATTCATATTCAGTTATGCTCCAATTTACACTAGTTAGTTCACTTTTAGTCACCCTAGCGTCAATTTTGCATGATTCAAGGGAGTGTGTTGCCTTTTGTTCACCTACCTCATCAGTTAACTGATTGTGAACTGAATTAGTTATCCAGAGTTAAACTAGTGAGCTCCAGCTGTGGTTTTTTCCACACTGAGTTAGCACATCAGTCAGTTTAAGTTGGTAGATTCAAATCCTATCTTTAGCATTTGAATTATCCTATACGTACAACCAGTGTATTCCATATTATTTACTGATTCATGAATATAATCATATTATTCCAATTTTGTCTAATTAATTGAATAGTCGATGCTAAATTATTCTCTCTTCTGCAACATTCTCTTCTCATTTGAATTCATGCAGACTGATGATCTTATGCTTCATAGAGTTTAATAGATCATGTACCATCCATAAAGAAAGATTTAAGTAAATGTTTTGAAATGACTAATCTATGACATCTTCATTACTAATTAGGAATTGAAGTGACTCAACATACTAAGTACATATTCAAATATAAAAAAAATATGTTGGAGAATCGTTGAATAGATTTTTGCATGACAAAATGCAATCCTCTCTCAACTCCAATGGAACAAAAGTTGAATCTCATAGCAAGTGAAGGAAAATAATTTGAGGATGTGACAAATTATAAACAACTTGTAGGAATCCTTATCTACCTTACCACTATCAGACCAAATATTTCTTATGTTTTTGGTATTCTTTCCAAATACATGCACAAACCTTGTGAAGGACATTGGTCTTCTATGAAAATAGTTCTAAGGTACTTGAATGGGACTCAATATTTTTGACTCAAGTACACTAAGGTAGAAGACTTCAAACTCATTGGGTACAATGATTTTAGACTTTGATGGAGAAAAATAAAAAGGAGTGTCCACTTCTGGATACAGGATGAGTCTTGGATTAACAACTATTTCCTAGAGATCATGCAAATAGTCAGTTCCAACAGATTAGACAAAAGAAGCAGAATATGTAGTAGCTGCAGAAGCAACAAAGGAGATTGTGTGTCTTAGGAAGATACTTGAATATTTGCAAGAGAAGAAAGAAGATTTCACTCCCTTATTGGTCGACAACACTTAGGAAATCAAGTTGGCCAAGAAACCCAGATTCCATGATTGAACAAATCACATCAACACAAAGTATCATTTCCTTCGACATCATGTAGAGGCCAAGATAGTTCATTTACGACATTGTTCAACAAATGAGAAAATTGACGACATCTTCACCAAATCACTTGGACAAGAAAATTTTGAAAGATTTAGAACCTTGCTCGGAATCACAAATACCATGATTGCATCCTCTTTTGCTACTATTTTTTCATCCCTTGTTTTTTGGGTTTTGAATTCAGGTTTACACCCTGTTTTGTGTCTATTTTTTCATCTATTTTTTTGCATCCACTTTTCGTCCAATTTTGCACCCTTGTTTGCGTCCTATTTTGCATCTTGATTTGCATCTTGATTTGCGTCCTATTTTTCATCTTTTTTTTTGCATCCTTTTTGTATCTATTGTTTTGTCCACTCTTGCATCCACTTTTGGTGCAACCCAATTTGCAACCATTTTGTGCTTACTTTTGCACACACTTTTTGCTTCCAATTTTGCATCCACATTTGCATCCTTTTTCGCATCTAGGTTTTCATTGACAATTGCATCCCTTTGTGCTTCCCTTTTTGCATCCAATTTTGCGCTAGGTTTTGTGTCGGATTTTGCGTCTAGTTTTGCATCTGCTTTTGTTGCATCCATTGTTGCATACAATTTCGCATCCACTTTTGCAACCACAGTTTTGTCCAGTTTGTCTCCCCCTTTTGCATCGTATTTTGCTTCCAAGATTACGTCCTTTTTTTCATCCACTTTTTTCGTGCCCCATTTTGCACCCACTTTGTGCCTACATTTTCTCCCACTTTTGCTTCCACTTTTTCATCAACATTTGCATCCTCTTTTGCATCCAAGTTTTTTTTCAGTTTTACATCCAGTTTTGCAACCCAGTAGGTTGTGATGAAATCCTCCCTAGGTCTGTGTAGGGTATCATCAAAGTCTACAGGCTTGCAAGAAGCCACATGGGTATCCTAGAGGCATGTAGGCTTTGATGGAAGCCTCCATAAGCCTCTCCAAGCCTGTGTAGGATTCTATGGCAACCTATAGGTCAGTATCCTACCATTATGGAACTTGGGGTTTTAATCTACATGGAGGTGGTGTTTTTTGGTTTTTGATATGTGCCACACAAGCTTGTGGTGTTTGAATTGGGTGTGGGATGGGTGGATTACTATAATCATAGAGTGGATAAAATTCAAGGGAAGTTGGTGATTGATACATCATGTATATAGGTAGAAACATGCCTTATGTGTCAAGGAGCTCTTTGTCAAAGATGCAATGAACTTATTGGTGGCACATTTTTAAGTGTAGGGTGCCAAAATATTAATGGTAGTGTGTGAGGTCATTACATTTTTCATTTATTATTGATCAAGGTCACTAGTATCCTAGGTTCATGGGATTGATATCAATGTCTGTTGTTGCTAATGTGGGTGGATAGCAACTTACTAGGAATATTCTACAAGACTATTAGGTAGGTTCCCTATGAGTTGCATAGTCCAATGATAAAAGGAAAATAATTATGATGCTAGATGGGAACATGAATAAAAAAACTTGATAAATGTAGCCTATTTTGTAGGAAAGGAAATATGAAAAGGTTATTAAAGAATAATAAAGGAACTAGGAAAATTATAAACCCTACAAAGCTATAAAATCCACAATGCAAGTGGCAACAAAAACCTAATTAGGGAACTAACACCAAGAAATGAGAAGACCATGAGATGGCATACAAGTTATATGGAAAAAACCCAATCAACCTAGATTTAGTATCCTAAATCCATTAATAGTCACCCCAAATATGATATTATTCCTTAAATATAGTCACTAAGTCCCCCAGTAGGTAGAAAATTGAGACTCCAAGAGGACCAACCTCGGATGTAGATATCAAGAAAGATGACTAGAGCTATCCACTAAGGAAATGTATTTATGTTAAAGAAATGTAACTATGGAAGATATTATATTTTGTATTATTATTATTATTATTCCTCTCTTCGAATATGTTGTTCCACCGATTAGGGATGTCATTGATGTATTTGGTCATGTAAAGTATTGAGGTAAAACCTTCGTTTTAAGTTGGGTCAGTATTACCCACAAAAGTATTATTAAAAATTAATTTTAAGTCTCCCAAGGAAAGTCATCCTTGATTGGGAGGAGAATTCAAAATTGTTGGGTTATTAGGCCTCTCCAATGATCAGTATAAATATGGGAGGCACCTCCCTCATTTTGAAACACTCAAGACTCAAGCAAGTTCACTAGAGAGAGACGGAGTGGTCCATTTGGGAGAGAGGAAGTAGTCACATATTTTCTTCATGTCTTACAAGTATTATTTTTGGGGTCTTACACTATACTTAGTTGAATTCCATATCGATTAAGTTTTGATGGGTTTTCTCCCCCACAAGGGTTTCCTAGGATAAATCTCTGTGTTCTTTTGTGTGGACGTGATTGTCTTTATTTCAGTGATCCTTTTGCATAAGGTTATGATGTTATGATACTAAATGTATTAATATATTGTATAACCATTAAAATATTAACATGCTATCAGAGACACCCTAAAAGAAGCCTTTGTGCAACCGAAACACTGGTACTACTACAACTGCCAGAGATTAGGGTTTCATGCCTAAAAACCGTAAAAGGAAAAATCTAGTCATCTTGGTATTTTCGCTATAACTCAATTTTGGTAAACGACCAGGAGATAAAAATTGGAAATGAAGAATATGAAATATTTATGTACCTTATGTGCATGTTTAAGCCTCAGATTCGCTATGCTTTAAGAGATGTGATCCTCCAAATCAGGTTTCCATCCTCTTCCATTATTCAGTCTTAGATAGGTGACCTAGGGAGAGTTGTTATATCTTGGGATAGGAATATCAAAATAGAATTTTGTAAGTTGTTGTAGATAGGAATCAGACTGTATTTTTTGTGGTGCAAGTTTTAGACCCTGAAGTTGAAATAGTGACACGTGGAAGTGATTACAAGTTTGATATACTGAACCAGTCCACAAACAGGTCACCTTGGGAAACTTAGCATAAGTTACACTTGATAAATACAATCTTGATATAACCTATGAGGTTGGAAATAATATATATAAGGATATATCAGGACAATTTTTTATACCTTTAGGAGCAATAATTTCATATATACTTCAGAATCAAGATAAAAAAAATTTAAAGAATAAACTGAAGCAACTAGGGATTCGTGTTCCGAGCACTTCCATCCACATACTAGTTAAAAAACGAGGAGCATATAAATCGCTCTAGTAGGGAATACATTTCTATGCAGAGAGTTTCTAATTCAGTGGATTTTCAAATTTTAACCTAACACTATTGCAAGGAAAACTAGGGCATCATATATTTTCAAAATTTGTCCATAGTTTTGGTAAAAGGAGTATGTCGCTCATCTTTCCTTGAGGAGACACATATTTCTATCCAACTAGATATGAAAGTCGTTGAGGTTGAAAAATTAGGGTTTCTCTTTCAAACCCTAGTTCTACATAAGCAGTCTTCCATAAAAGCATTGAAGCAAGCATACAGTTGAAGCACTATCATTGGAAAGTTTTATTCTCTCTATTCTGTTTTAGGTTCTCACTTTACCATGATGACAAATAGTACCAAGATTGAGGACAATATTGAAGAAGCTAAGAACTTTTGATCTTGGAATTACAGAGTGATCCTTAGACAAAAGAGCATGACTTGGAAGACTATTTCGAAACAAAAGCTGGATAGCCAAAGGGAGATAAGGACAAAGCTAAGTATAAGAAGAACTTGGTCTATGCCACGATGATTATTTCAATCTCCATTGAAGACCATTTGATGTCACATGTATCCTTCTTGAATAATTCCAAGGAGATGTGCAATTTATTAACTGACTTATATGAATAAAATAATATCAACATGTGTTAAAGTATTGTAACTTCAGAAGATATTCCAAGATGTATTGAATATGTTCCTCCTTTGGGAGATGAGTTTGGTCTTGTAAGAGTCATTGAAAGAATAAATGTAAACCTTTGAATGTAATTCGGGTCAATATTACCCAAGTGTCAATATAATAAATGTCATTTTTGGTGTCTTTCTAGACAAGTCACCCTAGTCAGTTATACAAGTTGGCCCTGTTAGGTTAGGGTCAAGTCAACTAAAGAATATAAATATGGAGGCACTTCCCTTCATTTGTACTCACTCACTCAAGTTTTTTTTGCAAGAGAGAGAAAGATCAGTGGGACGAAAAGAAGAGAGAAGCAATTGTCTGGGTTTTACACTACTCTAGTTGAGTTCTATACCGAGGAAATTTTGTGGGGTTTTCTCCCTTGTGGTTTTCCTGAGGAAAATATTTGTATTCTTGTGTTCTAATGTTTCTGTGCTTGTTTTTATTTCACTGATCTTACTAGTGACAATTTGTTTTAAGATATCATCTAAGAAAATTAAGAAAACTTAACATGGTATCAGAGGCACCCTAAAAGGAAGCACTGGACATTTAGGTTTTGTTACTTCGAACAAATACATCAACAGATCAATCAGAAAAGAGGGATATCTTGACTCCCCCCTGAAGGGTGCATCTTTCTGTGAATACATAACTGGATTCTGAGAAGTTTCAGTTTTGGACTAGTTACCATTGTCGGGTAAAACTAGGGCTTTAGTTGTCATGAAACTCCATCATCAATCTCAGAAAAAGTAAGATACAATATACCTTGCCCTAGGGAGGCACATATTCTCCATCACTTAGCTCTACTAGTGATCCCAACTAAAAAATTAGGGTTTCTGCATCAATCCCTAGGTCATCTCGAAGGAGGTCAGTCAGAAGTTTTTTTCTTCAAGTACGTATTATTCCTCCTTATTCCATTTGAAGTTCTTAGTCTATTAAATATGACAAAGAATACCAAGTTAGATGAATATATTTAAGGTGCTAAAACATTCATAGCATGGAAGTATAGGATCATGCTCATCCTACAAGATAATGATCTAGATCGATTTGTAAAGGAGGAAGTGAAAGAACCAGAAGAAGATGAAGCCAAGACCAAGTATAAGAAGGATATGGTAATAGCTAAAAGGATCATAACTGATTCCATTAAAGATAAATTGATTCCTCAAGTACCCTTAAGGGAGACTCCAAAATAATTTTTTGATGCTTTATCTTATGTATTCACTTGTAAATCTTATGTATTGTACACCGATGTTTATTTCGGGAAGTATCTATAATGTAATTGAGTCATGTCATGCCTTGATGTTCCAATCAGGAGATTCAATAATATAAATAAGTCATGTAAAGTCATTGAGGTTAACCCTCCATTGTAAGTCGGGGGAATAGTCCCCACAATTGAGTTAAGGTTAACCCTCCTTGTTGATCGGAGGTAAAAGTCTCCATAGTTGTGGGGTACTAGGGTTATTAGACTCTCCTAGAGAAGTCGGCCTTGGTAAATAATTGTTATGTGAGGCGGAATTTTTGGAGTGGACATTAAGTGAACGAAATATTATAAATAGAGAGTGAGCCTCTCTATTTATCGCATACACTCACTCACTGGGGCGCATGAGTGAGAGAGGAGAAGCTCTCTCTCTCTCGAGAGAACAACTGTTGGAGATCATCTTTTTTGTCTTTGGGTTTTACTGCTGCCATTGGTGCTCATTCTATCTTTGAGGAAGTTGCGGGGTTTTCTCCTTTATGGTTTCCTCGAGGAAAATTATTTGTGTCTCTTTTCTCTTGTGATTATTGCTGTGCATGTTATTCTCTCAGATAAGATCCTAAGATCATATTGTTGAAATGATAAAAATCTAACATGGTATCAGAGCTAACTTGAGAAGTAGACACTGTGTAGCTGCAGAAGCTAGGGATTCTTACTTTTTGGGTATCTCTCCACAATCCATCAGCAAAAGGAGGCTGGGATGACTCTCCATTGAAGAGCACATCTTTCTATCGAAGCAGAATTTGATTTTGGGCATTTTCAGTTTTTGCTGCGGGAAACTAAGGATTTTTACAGACAAGGATTTTTTGAGTGAGCCGGGAATAGGATTACTCTCCTCATCAAAATATAAATTTAGAGACCAAGTTCAAGATTTTTGGTTGGGTAAAACTCCAAGAAAGTCAAACCCTAATTTGACCTTGGGCCTGAAAAACCCTAAAATACTAAAACGGGTATTTTTGGTAGATTCACTATATCTCAAGATTAGAGAAGGATTAGGAGCTGAAACTTTCATAGTCCGAAGATAAATTCCTTATGTACCCTATGTAAAATTTTTACACTCAGATTCACTATATTCTGAGAGATATGATTCCTCCAATTCAGGGTTCCAGTCTCTTCCACGATTCATACCTAAACAGGACACCTAGGGAGAACTGCAATATCTCAGGATACAAATATCCAAATGAAATTTCAAAAGATGTTCTAGATATGGCACAAAATTTTATTTATGTGGTAAAAGTTTCAGACCTTGAAGGTGAAACAATGACACGTGGAAGTCCGTACAACTTAGCTATGCTGAACAATACTGAAACAAGTCACCTTGGGAAAACTCTCATAAGTGTCAATTGGTGAAACCAATTCTAGTAAAACCTATGGTGTTGGAAAGAGGATATAATAGGTTACCTAAGTACAACATTTTAGACACAAAGGAGCAATACGTTTTGAGATACCATAGAAACAGTATCAAACATTTCTACAGAAGAAATTGGAAAACTAGGGCTTCCTATTCCAGGAGCTTCCCTCCACTGTTTAAAAAAAAGGAGTACATTGGACAACTCACCATGAAGAGGTATATATTTCTATATAATTAGATATGAAAGATTCCAAGTTTTTAAAATTAGGGTTTCTCTGACAAACCCTAGATCAACTAACTCCGGAACCAAGATGGACACCTCAAATCAGTAAGATCTAATCTTTTGCTATTTACAGTTGAGGTTCTCATTTCAAGATGAGTAATCACACCATTTTGATGACAAGCTTGGTGAGGCTGACAACTTCCAGGCATGGAAGTACAGGATCTCACTAGTTCTTGAAGGAAATGAATTGGACACCTAAATAACTAAAGAGGTTCAAGTTCTAGAGGGAGATGAGGCTAAATCCTTACACAAGAAGAACTTGGTCAAGGTCAAGAATATCATTTCCAATTCAATCACGAATCACCTTATACCACAAGTGTCTTCCCTAAAGACACTGAAAGAGGTGTTTGATTCCTTGACCAAGCTATTTTAAGGAAAGAACATAAATTGAAAGATGAATTTGAGAAAATAGTAGAAGAATGTGAAGATACATAACGCAGAGACCATACAGTCATACTTTACAAGGGTCTCTCAAATCAAAGAACAACTTGAAGTGGTAGAAGAATAAGTGGAGAATACAGAAGTTGTGATAACCACCTTGAATGGCCTCCTAGGTTCATGGGATTCATTCATTCGAGGAATGTATGCTAGAAGGAAGTGACAAGCTTCAACAGACTCTGGGAAGAGTGAACAGAAGAGGAAGCTCGACTCATAATAAGAGAAGAGAAGATGGGAGCATTTGAAGATCTAGCTCTTGCAATTCAAAGAAGATCCCTCAAGCAATGAGGAATAGGAAGAACTCAATTCTTGAAGAACCTCTTATCCATCTTAAGCATTTGGATAAGAAATGATGTTGTTATGAATGAAGAAGATAATGAAGCTGAAAGAAGGAGTCTACCCATGAAACAAATAAAGATAAGTATTCAATTGTCATTTCATGATATTGTTTTGTTACGCATTTGTTTATATTTAGTTGATGTATTATGCATGATAGAATGTTTGCATTAATGACAGAATACTACTAATATGTATGTGATGGGTAAGTAGCTCATTGTGCTACACAAATCTCTGTTGCTAGTTATCTAGAATGAAACCTCTTTACTGACATACTGGATTAGTGCACAATCTCAATGTTGTCTTGGTACAGATGGAAGGCATCTAGAAAGTTTCGATGAGATATGGATGAATGTTGTATTCACTAAAATAGTTGCATGATCATATCTTTATGCATAATAATTTTCCATTATGAATATGCCTTATGAAATGTTTCTAACCATACAACTAATGCATTTGACTTGTAGGAAAAATCGCGTACAATCACCTACAAGAAAAGAAGGACGAGACTTGTTCCGAAGAACAAGTGATGACAATTCGAGAAATAATCCAAGAATGAAGAATAATATGACGATACTTTCAAAGAAGAGATCTCAGATACAATGTAGTTATGTAACACTATTGAGAGACATCATTGATGAAGAACCTTCCAGTTATGAATAAGAAGCCAAGAAGAAAGGTAAGGAGAGTACCAGTTCAAGAAGAATGATGTCTAGAATGCAGCATTGAGACCTGAAGGGAAGTCCATAGTATCTTCCATATGGATCTACAAGATATAGCATGCAGTAGATGGAAACATCGTGGGATACAAGGAAATATTCATAGCACGAGGCTTCTCACAGAAAGAAGGCATAAAATATGAAGAGACATTTGCAGCCATTGGAAGTTAAGCCACATGACAGGCAGAATTAAGCCACATGACAGGCAGACTCATGTGTGCAAATTAAAGAAGGCCTTGTACAAGCTTAGAAGACACACATGGGATAACACATACATGATGAACTTGAAGATCACCTAGAGTGATGAATATCTTAACCTTTGATACAAGGTTGAAGATGAAAGCCTATAGAAGATGACAAGCTCAAAGATGGGTGCGAGAAGAACTTTTGAAAAAGTTCAAGATAGAGGATCTTGGTATCCAATGATTCTAGATGAATACATAGAAAAGAAAGATAATTTTCACTCCAGTACAGAATGTTTCAGTACATAGAGTATGGAAGACAGAGGGAGAATGATACTCCACTTCAGAGGGAGTGATTGCAGAAGATACTGAGATTCGACATGGTACGACAGAATGGACAGATTACTGATGGCTCTAGGATTTACTGAGAGTAAAGCGGATTCCAAACTTTACTTCAAGGTTGAATGCGGAAGACCCATGATGCTCCTGTTATATGTCGATGACTTGTTCCTGATAGAAAATAGGATCTCATTAAATTTTCAAGAAGGAGACTTTCTTCCGAGTTCGAGATGAAGGACTTGGATATGATGCATTACTTCCAGGCATGGCGATGTGGAAAAATGCGGATGGAATCTCCCTGAGACAAAGGAAGTATGCAGTAGAGATCCTGAATAGGTTCAGGATGACAGATTGCAAGGCCATGGCCACACCTATGGAGTCGAACCTAAAGATATTGAGTGACGCTTCATCAGAGACGGCTGATGCCATGATGCATCATCAGATGATTTGTTCCTTGGTGTACCTGACGAATATGAGACCAAATATTTGCTTTGCTGTGAACACATTGAGACATGTTCACCTGATGGTTTCAAAGCATGCATTGAGGTACCTGAAGGGTACAATTGATTATGGGATCAAGTATGAGGCAAATCAGACCATTAACCTAGAGGGTTATGTCGATTTGTATTGGGTAGGATGTGCCGTTGATAGGAAGAGCACTTCTTGGTGTAGCAGGAAGCAGTCCCGCGTGGCACTGAGTACAACCAAGGAAAAATATGTTTCCACTTTCTCTTTGGGAGGTAGTATGTTTCTTTTGAAAACTACTATTTGATTTGGTTGATCTGACTTGCATTTTTGTATGATGCAGAGAGGAGTAGTGAAGCTCCAGTATGTGATCTAGATCGAGATCTCTCGAAAGAGGGAGTTCTAGCATATCCGGTGAGACAGGTTGTCTGAGCACAAATCCTGGCGAAGCTCGTAGGTTGCTCAGATGTAATTTGTCCTGTCGGTTGTCCTCATATGTAATCGGTCTTGGCAAAGCTCACAGGTTATCCTTAGACGTAATCAGCCCTGATGTGATTCTATACTAGAAATGGCCAGGGTGAAGTTTGAGTACTTCAGGGAGAATCTTGGTGTTCTCCAGATCGAGGTTCCCTCCAAAGGGAATTGATGTGTCCGTTGGAATTTATGACATAGTGGAAGGATGAGCTTCACATGGTCAGATGTAAGTGCAGAGATGCTCTGATGTGATTGTGGGATGTGTTCCCACATGATCAGTGCAGAGCCATTTTGATGTGATTGAGGGATATGTTCCCACATGATCATATATAAGTGCAGAGATGCTCTGATGTGATTGTGGGTTGTGTTACCACATGATTAGTGCAGAGATATTTTGATGTGATTGTGGGATGTGTTCTCACATGATCAGTGCAGAGCCATTATGATGTGATTGAGGGATGTGTTCCCACATGATCAGATGTAAGTGCATCGTCTTTCTGACATGATGAGGTCAAGTGTAAGTGTAGATATTTTTTGACATGATGAGGTCGAATGTAAGTGCAACACCTTTCTGACATGGTGAGTTAGGATGTAAGTGCAGAGCCTTTTTGACATGATGAGGTCAGATGTGAGTGTAGAGCCTTTCTGACATGATGAGGTTGGATGTAAGTGTAGAACCTTTCTGACAAGATGAGGTCGAATATGAGTGCTAGGCGTTTCTGACATGGGTTTTGGATGTGTTTTTCCCATGGTCAGATGTGAGTGTTGGGCGTGCCTTTCTGACATGGTTCTTAGATGTGTTTCTCCCATTGTCAGATGTAAGTGCTGGGTGAGCCTTCTGACATGGTTCATTCCATGGTCAGATATAAGTGCCGAAGACGATTAAGACCTACATGGATGCTAGGCCTACAACTAGAATGAGAAAGAGTTGGCTCTGTAGAACTTCCTGTGATGAGTAGAATTAAGAGATAGCACTAGTGATGATGACCTAGTGATGTTCCAGTAGTGATGATAAAGATCAAGTGATGATCCAGACTTGATGATGATCCAGATCAAGTGATGATCCAGACTTGATGACGATCCTATGATGATACAGATCAAGTGATGATCCAGACTTGATGATGATCCAATGATGATCCAGACTTGATGATGATCCAGTGGTGCTCTAGATCAAGTGATGATCCATAATTGATGATGATCCAATGATGCTCCAGATCAGGAGATGATCCAGGCTCAATGATGATCCATACTTGACAAATATGACTTGACGATGAAGATGACTTGAAGATGAAGATGAATTGATGATGATCCAGATGATACAGAGAAGAAGACTTGTGCTGATAAATTGTGTCGAGAGAATACCCTCCTAGTTAAGAGGGAGTGTTGATGTATTTGTAACTTCAAAATGTATTCACTTGTATATCTTATGCATTCTATCCCGATGTTTATTCCAGGAAGTATCTATAATTTAATTGAGTCATGTCATGCCCCGATGTTCCGATCGGGATATTCAATAATATAAACAAGTCATGTAAATTTATTGAGGTTAACCCTCCATTGTAAGTCGGGGCAATAGTCCCTACAATTGAGTTAAGTTTAACCCTCCTTGTTGATCGGAGGCAAAATTCCCTAGAGTTGTGGGGCACTAGGGTTATTAAACTCTCCTAGAGAAGTCGGCCCTGGTAAGTAATTGTTAAGTGAGGTCGACTTGTTGGAGTGGACATTAAGTGAACGAAAGAATATAAATAGAGAGTGAGCCTCTCTATTTATCACATACACTCATTCACTGGGGCGCATGAGTGAGAGAGGAGAAGCTCTCTCAAGTGAGAGAGAGAGAACAACTATTGGAGATCATCTTTTCTGTCTTTGGGTTTTACTGCTTCCATTGGTGCTCATTCTATCTCTGAGGAAGTTGTGGGGTTTTCTCCTTTATGGTTTACCTGAGGAAAATTCTTTGTTTCTCTTGTCTCTTGTGATTATTGCTGTGCATGTTATTCTCTCAGATAAGATCCTAAGATCATCATTGTTGAAATGATAAAAATATAATAGGTTATTAGAAGAAAGAAACATTAATAGGAAGATGACCTTGAGGAATCAACTCAAAAGTTTATGAGCTCAAAAGTCAGAGACCATGTAGTCTTACTTTACAAGAGTATCTCAAATCAAGGATCAGTTAGAATCCATTGGTGATATGGTTGAAGAAGAAGAAGTTGTGATGAAAACCTTAAATGGTCTTCCAAGAGATTGGGAATCCTTTATCCGAGGAATCTATTCAAGAAGGAAACTAACCAAATTCTGAAAGGTATGGGAAGAATGTGTTCAAGAAGAAGAAATGATAGCATCTAGAGAAGAAAAACTAAATGACAACAAGGATCAAGCCTTGACAGCTCATACCAAAGGAAAAAGGAAGAGTCATGAACATCCTCATAAGAATCAAGGGTTTAAAAGGTCCAAGAGTGACTTCTCAAATTTTGAATACTTCACTTGCCACAAGTTGGGACACCTTTCCATCAACTGTCCCATGAAAGTAGAAAGAGTAAAAAATATGAAAAGGTTTCAGGCCCATCCTGCTGAAGATAGTGATCAAGAAGTTGAATAAGAAGAAAAGAAGGATGAAGAATCCAGTGAAGAATATATATTGATCTCTGCTCTAACATGACCAGTATCACTAGGAAATGACACCTGGCTAGTAGATAGTGGTGCCTCCAAGAACATGACAAGTTACAAGGGATCACTCTCATGTCTTGTACAAACAGAATCTCCACACAAAGTAATGCTTGGAGATGATTCCCAATACCCCATAAAAGGGATAAGAGAAGCATCCTATAAGTTGGACTCTGGAAAGCCCATGAAGATGAAAGATGTCATGTATGTCCCAAAACTAAAGAAGATTCTTCTTTCTATTTCAACCTTAGACAAGAAAGGATTTAGAGTTGATTTTGTGGATGGAAAATTTCTCATGTGGACAAAAGGTAAAACCATAGATGATGCAATAGAAATTGGAGTTGAAGAAGGAGGGATCTACAAATTAAAGGGACACATAGATTCAACATTAGAAACAAGTACCATAAACCCATGTGAGCTATGGCATAAAAGGCTTGCTTATATTCACTACAAACCTCCACCAATTGTAAGCAAGGTTGTGAATTGTCTACCAGAAATTCAGATAGAACATGGAGTATCCAAAGGATGTGTGCAAGGAAAGAATACTAAGAATACTTATCCAAACAACGACAATAAAGAAAAGGAATCTTAGATATTATCCATTCAGGCATATGTGGGCCAACACAAGCCACTTCATTAAGAAGGTATGTTTACTATGCATCTTTTATTGATGACTATTACCGTAAGACTTGGATATACTTCTTGAAAAAGAGGGATGAAGTGTTTGAAATGTTTAAGGAATTTAAGGCCCTAGTAGAAAACTTCTCTGAAAATAAAACAAAGATATTGAGGTCAGATAATGGAGGAGAGTTCAGATCAAATGAATTCAATGAATACTACAAGGAAGCCGGGATTAAGAGGGATCTCACCATTCCCTATAATCCACAATAAAATGGTGTTGAAGAAATAAAGAATAGATCTATCATGAAATCTGAGAAAGCTATGATACATGATCAAGATCTATTGATGTACATGTGGGAAGAAGCATCCAGAACAACAATATATGTACACAATAAAATCTCCCACAGTTCCCTTGGGAACACAACTCCAGAAGAAATGTTTTCCAGAGAAAAGCATGAAGTAAGTCACCCAAATATATTTGGTTGTCCTGTATACATACACATTCCCAAGGAGAAAAGGTCAAAGTTAGATCCTTTAGGAAATAAGGGATTGTTCGTAGGATATAGTGAGAAATCAAAAGCTTATCGAATCTATATCCCAGGATACCTTCAATTTGAACTTAATATAGATGTCACATTTGACGAAGATACAACCTTTAGGAAGTCAAATAAAGATAAGGAATATGAAGAGGAGCAGGAAACTCCAAAAGCTGCAGAAAGTCCTAAACCAGTTAGGAATGAAGAAGAAGATCAGATGCTTGAGGATCATGATATGACAGAACCTCAGTTACTTGAAGAATTACCCAGTGAAATGATTTCTCGAAAGATAAAATATACATGGTCTCATGAAGTAATTGAAAAATAAAAAAGACATGGTTCCCCAAAAGGAACCATCTAATAAAGAAAAAGCCAAAGTCATACCCTAGTTATATGGATTTGATGTCTGATATAGTTGATAAAGAACCGACATGTTTCAAAGAAGCAATAAAACATAAGGAGAGTACTAATGCAATGGTCAAGGAGTTCCAATCCATTATAAACAATGATGTGTGGGAAATAGTACCAATACCAAAATACAAATCACTGGTATCCTCGAAATGGATCTTCAAAACTAAACACTCAACAGATGGTAGTATAGAAAAATACAAGGCAAGATTTGTAGCTCAAGGATTCTCTCAGAAATAGGGAATCAACTATGAGGAGAAATTTGCAGCAATGTCTAGGTACACCTCATTCAGAACCATCCTTTCCTTGGCATCCAATATGAAGTGGAAGCTGCATCAAATGGACGTGAAGACAACCCTTCTAAATGGCTTGATTGAAGAAGAGGTATATATTGAAAAAACACAAGGGTTTGAGACTAATGATAAGAAAACTCATGTATGTAGACTAAAGATGATATTGCATGGGTTAAAGAAAGCACCCATAGCATGGTATGGAAGTATCGATGGATTTCTAATGAGCTTAGGATTTACCAAAAGTAAAGTGGACTCAAACCTCTACTATAAGAATTAGGATGATGGGATTATGATATTATTATTATATGTAGATTAGATGTTCCTGACAAGAGAAGATAATCCCATCATCGAATGTAAGAAGAAGCTTGTTGTAGAGTTCGATATGAAAGACCTTGTAATGATGCATTAATTTATAGGTCTTTAGGTATGGCAGTATCCAGACGAGATTTTCCTAAACCAAGGAAAATATGCAGTAGAAATCCTAAAAATATTTGGAATGATAGATTGCAAGGCTATGAATACTCCGATGACAACAAGTTTGAAGTTATTAAATGATTATGCTTTTGAATAAGTTGATGCTACTTTATACATACATATTATTGGTTCTTTGATGTACTTAACCAATAAAAGACCGGATATATGTTTTGTTGTAAACACTCTAAGTCAGTATATGGTGAATCCTAAACACATTCACTGTATTGGAGCAAAACATGTAATGAGGTATCTAAAGGTAACTTTATATTTTGGGCTCAAATATACATCTATTGGCGAGATCATATTACATGGATATATAGATTCATATCGGGGAGGAAGTGTCGAAGATAGAAAAAGCACCCCGGGATGTTGATTTAGTTTGGGAGCAGGCATGATCTCTTGGTTTAGTAAAAAGAATACTGGTATTTCACTTAGCACGACAGAGGGTGATTACATTACAACATGTTAAACATGTAGCGAAGCAGTATGGTTTCGAAATATGTTGGAAGGACTATTTGATGAAGAGATAGATTCTACTTATATCCTTTGTGATAATCAGAGTTGTATCAAGATGACATAAAACCCCATGTTTCATGATAATACAAATCATATTGAAATTAGATATCATTTCATCCGGGATATGGTTCATAAAGGAGATATAAATATCAAGTATGTTCCTACATAGGAACAAGTGGCAGGTGTATTAACTAAGCCTCTGGCTCATGTAAAGTTTGAATACTTTCGAGACAAGATTGGTGTAGTCCGAAAGTACCTCTCTCGAAAGAGGGAGTGACAATAGATGGAAGATGGATGTAGTGGTGAGTAGCTTAGTCTAGAGGAGGGTAAGTATGACTTGGATTGTTTGGCCTAAAAGGGTTAGTAATTCAGATGAGGACTATTGATCCTAGGGGGATTAGTATGCATGGATAGGATTGGTTGGCCTGAAAGGGTTAGTAAACCAGACAAGGATTTCTTGGTTCCTAGGGATATCCATCTATATAACTAGGATTATTGGCTCGAAAGGGTTAGTAAGTTAGACAAAATGCCTGGATGGATCTACCAGAGAACTCACCATGATGCTACTTTGAGATGGTTAGAGGGAAATATGTACCTTTAGTATTGCTATACTATTGATTGTTGAGATGATTAATTTAGTATTGTTATACTGATAATTGTTGAGATGTTTGCTTCAGTATTTTTATACTAATGATTGCTAAGATGTTTGCTTCAGTCTTTTTATACTAATGATTGCTGAGATGTTTGCTTCACTCTTATTATATTGATGATTTTTGAGATGATAGCTTCAGTATTTTTATATTGATGATTGTTGAGTTTATTTTTGAGATAGTTTTAGTGATTATTACACTGATGACTGATTGTTGATAGTTTCAGTGTTGTTAGACCGATGATTTTTGATGATATTGCTTTCAATAATTCTATATTGATAGTGATGTCGATGCTCCAACATCTCTATTCTGGTAATGCAGATGATGATCTAACATTATAGATGATTTTGATTTTAGGACTAACATGCTAATGAGATTGTTGTTGATGTTTCAGTATCTATATACTGATGTTCTAGATGATGAGGTTACAGATGATGTCTTAGTATTCACATACTGATGTTGGAAAAAGTTGATTTAGCATTCATATACTAGTATAACAGAAGATGAATCAGTATCACATACTGATGCTATAGAAGATGATCCAGAGGATGATTCAATATTCATATACTAACGTGATAGATGATGATTCAGAATATGGTATAGAATATGATTGAGTATTCATATACTGACGTGACAGATGATGATTCGGTATTCACATACTGATGCTACAGAAGATGATCGAAGATGCTCAAGTACATACAAAAGATGATTCAATATTCACATACTGAGATTGCAGAAGGTGATCTAGTTGAGATCGATGATGAAGATGTATGATGATGTTCCAAAACTTCCTGTGACATATAAAACTCACCAGTCAGTTATACAGTTGTGTTAGTAGTTGCTACTGTGGTTGAATACCCATCTAGTTAAGAGGGAGTGTTAAAGTATTGTAACTTTGGAAGATATTCCAAGATATATTGAATATTTTCCTCCTTTGGGAGATGAGTTTGGTCATGTAAGAGTCATTGAAAGAGTCAATGTAAACCTACGAATGCAATTTAGGTCAATAGTACCAAAGTGTTAATATAATAAATGTGATTTTTGGTGTCTTGCTAGACAATTCGTCTTAGTCAGCTAGACAAGTCGGCCCTGTTAGGTTAGAGGTCAAGTCAACTGAAGAATATAAATAGGGAGGCGGTCCCATTCATTTGTACTCACTCACTTAAGTTGTTTTGCAAGAGAGAGAAATATTAGTGGGCCAAAAAGAAGAAAGAAGCAGTTGTCTAGGTTTTACACTTCTATGATTGAGTTCTATACTAAGGAAGTTTTGCGGAGTTTTCTCCCTTGTGGTTTCCCCGAGGAAAATATTTATGTTCTTGTGTTCTTATTTTTTTTGTGCTTGTTGTTCTTTCAGTGATCTTAGTAGTGGCAATTTGTTTTAAGATATCATCTAATAAAATTAAGAAAACTTAACAACATGAAGATGACCTTGAGGACTCATCTCAATGGTGTGAAGATGCAGATGTCAGAAAACATTCAATCTTACTTCACAAGGGTCTCCTAGTTCAAGGAACAACTAGAAGCTATTGGAGACAATGTTGAAGAAATGAAAGTAGAGATGAATGCATTGAATGGTCTCCCAAGTTCATGGGAATCATCCATTCAAGGAATTTGTTCTAGAAGGAATATCTCCTATGGAGGAATGCACACAAGAAGAAACTTGACTGATAGAAAAATAATAAGAGATGGTGATAATGACAATCATCCCTAACAACTCATGCCGCTGAATACGATGAACCAACCGAGAAGAGAACGAGGGATGATTCCTCAAGTGACGAGGAATGTGTAATTTTATCTATAAGGATTCATCCCATGATGAAGAATAACCTCTCGTCCATCTAAACATTGGATAAGAAGGGATGTAGTTGTGATTGATGAAGAAGAAGGGACTTGTTCAACATTGTCAATCATGTGAAATAAAATCACAGGCCCTCAGAGTCAGATGATGGAGAAAAACACACTATAAGAGACTCCATTATTCTTGCAAGCAGATAAAGATCAAGAGGGAGTATACCAAACAAACAGAGATACGTATTTGAATGTGTCATTTCCTTTGTGTCTAGTTACTTCAATGATATTGTTTAGTTGTGTATGTTCCTATATTTAGAAAACGTATTATGCATGTCAAAATGTTTGCATTCATGAAAAATATAATACTATACACATGTGATGGGTAAGTAGCCTATGGTTCTATACAACATTCTATTGCTACTAATATTGAGTAAAATATCTTTGCTGACATGTTGGGAGTAGTGCACACTCTTAATAATGCTATGGTAGAGATGGAAGGAATTTAGAAAGTTACCGTATGTATATGGGACATGGATAAATGTTGTATTGGATAAGATGGTTGCAAGACTATGTGACATATGTATTTATGCATTAGAGTTTCTCACTATTAATATGTTTTGAAAATGATGAAATGTTTCTAATCATGCAACTAAATTTGACTTGTAGGAAATATTGTGTGAAAGGGAAGAAGGATGAGGCCTGTTACGAAGAACAAGTGACGACAGTTAAGCAATACCACTCAAATAAAGCACATGAAGAGGAACCTGAAGCTCCCATATTCAAAGGAACAAAGGGCACTTTAGAAGAAAATGATGACCATGAACACACACAAGAGAGGATCAACTTGGACACCAAAAAATAAATACAAGATGAAGAGATATCCTTCTAGCTATAGAGAATCAATTGAGAAGAAATAATGGAAGGATGTTATAATCAAGCATGAAGAGATACAAAGAAAGGTTCATGGTTTCTCTCAAAAACAGAGAGTTGATTATAGTGAGACATTTTCTCCACTTAACAGAAACAATTCTTTAGTGAAGTAAAAGTGCACATTGAACAACTTCTAGGACTAGGGACTTTATACAGAGAACCACATGTGCACAAATTCAAGAAGTACAAACTCAGAAGGAATCCATGGGATATCACACATAGTTACATGAAGAGCTTGAGGATCACCTATAGTGATGGAGATCTCAACCTTTGCTACAAGGTTGAAGATGGAATCCTATAGCGGATGAGAAGCTCATATATGGGTGCAAGAGGAACTTTCAACAAAGTTTGATATGGAGGATCTTAATATCCAGTGACCTTGAGAGATGACATATATGGATACACAAAATATTAGCAGCATAGGAGGCTACCTTACAGTCCAGTACAATTTTTTTTGATGCATAGAGTACAAGATACAAAGGGAGGACGGTGTTGCGCTTCAGAGGGAGTGATTAACATAGATATAAGAGTTTGAGAATCTTGATATGATTATCAATATTAGAGGTGTGGTAGAATCCATAGGATATTTTCCTTACCCAAGGAAAATGTGCAGTTGATATAATAATCACATCGGACTTGAAATTGTTGTGTGTTTATGCCAAAAGATACAGGAAGATGGCCAGTTTGTTGATGTACTTGATGAACACGAGGTCGGATATATGCTTTGTAGAGAACAATTTTGGCCAATATGGTTGCAGAAAAGCACATGTTGAGGTACTTGGAGGGTACGATCGAGTATGGCCTCAAATATGCGATAAATTAGAGGCTCTTCCTACAGGGATATGGTGCAAATAGGAGCAGTGAATATCTAGTATATTGTGACAAATTATCATATAAATAATGTATTGACCAAGCCTCTAGAAAGAGTAAAGTTTGAGTACTTCAAGGACAAGCTTGGAGTTGTGAATATCGGTGTCCATAACAATAGGAAGTGATGATTACCTATGTCTTCACATCGAGCATGAAAAAGGGTTGAATCCATGGAAGATGTATGAGGTGTGCTCGTAGTTTGAAAAATGTCTGATCACCACACAAATGCGGCTAGTATGAAAAAGGACTAGTCATCGTACATGTACACCCAGTATGAAAAATGACTGGTTACTGTATAGAGAGCCTAGTTGTATCCTCGTGGGTAGATACCGCATTGTTGGTAACATCACCAAGGGTGTATCCTAGAAATGACTGGTCGTATTTCCATGGATAGATCCCAACATGGTTGGTGGCATCCCCAGAAGGAAGATCCCAGGAAGGTTGTTCGTATCTTTGAATAGGAAGATCCCAACGATTTGTGGTCCAACATTCATTTGTGGACATTGTGGTATGGAATTAATTTGCATACGTTGTGGTCATGCATTCATTTACGAATGTTGTGGTCATGCATTCATTTACGGACATTACCAATGTATTGCATTCATTTACAGATGATGAGATTCTAGAATTCTTTATGTTGTGGGTGATTCCACATTAATTTGTGGATGTTGTGTTGTGTTTTGTTTGCATGTGTGATATTGATGTGATGATGCGATGAGATGTGATGGGCGTGATTATGTGATGAGATGTGATGCTCATGATGATGTGTCGAGATGCAATGATCGTGATATATACTCATGATTATGTGATGAGATGCAATGCTTGTGATATTGATGTGACAAGATGTGATGCTCATGATGACGTGATGAGATGTGATTCTCATGATGATTCGAAAAGATGCGATTCTTATTATTATGCGAGGATATTTGATGCTCCTGATGATGCAATGATATGTAATGCTTGTGATGATGTGTTGAAATGCGATGATCATGATAGATTCTTATGATGATGTGACGAGATGCGATGCTCATGATGATGTGCTCATGATATGATGATCAAGATGTGATGCTCTATGATGATGATGTTGATGTAGTTGTGAAAATTTCCTATGATGTATAGATGTACTAGACAGTTGTACATATGTATTATTGTGTTAAATAATACCTTCCTCATTAAGAGAGAGTGTCAAATAAATGTAACTATGGAAGATATTATTATTATTATTCCTCTCTTTAGAGAATTTGTTCCTCCGATTAGGGATGTAATTGATGTATCTGGTCATGTAAAGTCTTGATGTAAAACCTCTATTGTAAGTCAAGTTAGTAGTACACACAAAAGTATTATTAAAATGTAATTTTGAGTTTCCCAAGGAAATTCGGCCTTGATTAGGAGGAGAAGTCGACCCTGTTGGGAATCCCTTTTCCTATGTTCGAGTGAATTTGGTATGTCAAATATGTCCCTTCCCTTTCTTTTTGCATTCTTCCCATTACTCACCCTTGTTTACCCCCATAGTGATTACTTACACACCTCATATTCCCTAGTGTCATTGGTAATTAGTTAGTTGATGGGATTTATTAGAAAACAATGTTAGTTGATAGGAATTAATTTCAAATGTTGGATTAAGTATGATGGATTAATTATGATTTCTACATACTTGACGGGGAATACTAATTTATAGTTGGAAATGGATTTTTTGGAAGAATTAGATGATTTATTATGAACCCATATTAGATGAAATCATTTTGGCAAGCACCCAAAATGACAAAATGCAGATTCCCAAGGAGAATCGTGTCTTTTTCAAGGTCAGATTATGAAAAAATGCAGTGTAGACACTTAGTGAAATCAATGGTTTAAATATATGTCGTTATACTGTGAAACGACAGTTCTCCATCCGATTACTGACATTGAACAAGTTGGTACACAAAAGGACATTATGGATAGAAGTTTCCAAAAATCTATAGATGAAGATATGCCTTAATACATTGTATTCCTTCTAGGCTTGCCCATGTTTTTAAATGACCTTGTCTTGTAATCATGACTATATACATTGCATGTTGCGAGTCATTCGTGGGTATCCCTCTATGCAACCCGTGGTTAGATGATCACAAAATGTATTCTCGGGTTTCCTTCACAGGAGTGGCAATCCATTTACGACTTGCTAGTATATGCACCCATAGTTACATTAAGACAAAAAAAAAAAACATGATTAGTAAGGGACAGTTGGGGTTGAAATTATAACCTCCCCAGTATCCCTAACTATCCTAACCTTCGTAACTCCCCTTGATCACCAAGTATAAATAGAGGGGAGGGGTAGAGGTTAAGAGAGAATCTTAGAAGAGCAAGGTTACGCTGGAGGAATCATTGGAGATTGGAGCAAGAGAACTCAGTTCTTGGTCAACAGAGGAGGGATTGTCTCAGATAGAGGTTGTATCAATCCTTGCTTATGAATAAAGAGTGACGTTCTTCAACATTGTGTGTTGATGTTCTTATTTGTTATGATTTATGAATTCATTGTCATCTATCTTTATATGCAATTGTAATATTTCATTAATCTTTATATAACAATTAAGATATATGTGTTAAATATCAATATCTTTTGCAGGTGTTGAGGATCTTGAAGTTTTTGGATCATTTGAAGAGAAGAATAAAGCTAGGATCAACCTTCATAAATAAGGTGCAAGTTCTTTTTTCCCTATTTTTCTCATAAATATATCTAGAATGATGTATGTCTGCAAGTTAAATATTCGTATGTTGATGAACCCAAACCCTTGTGTCATAAGGTAAAATCCCTGAACAACACAACTGGCGACTCTGCTAGGAAGTCTAGATTGTTTTGTGTCTGTTGCAATAGTTTTCAGTCTAGTTTTCTCTTTCTATTTTTGTAAGTGTCTTGATTTTATTTTGCTTTCAGTTAGTAGTGTTTGATGCTTAGGATCCTTGGTATTTTATTTTTCCTTTTGAAAATTTTTAGTTGTAATCACAGGTTTCTAGTATATACAGTCATGGTTTCATGTTGTAATCATGGGTTGATTGTACATACAGTTGCAGTTCATTCACGGCATGTTTAAGTAAAAAGTCATAGTTTCCTATAGGTTTAGTTCGGTCTGCTAGGGTTTTCCCTGAATTTAGCATTTTGACTCCTTGGGTACCTGTAGAGTTTCTTCTTTGGAATTGTGTTGTGCTATTAGTGAATGCATTACACTTCCACTTTTTGATCAAGTGTCTTTTTGGGTAAGTTAGGTTTGAATCTATGTGTGAGTGGTTTAGGTTTTTCTTTCTTGGCTTGTTTCATTCAAGTGCTAGTGTCCTTGTAGGTTGTTGGTCTCTTTCAGTCCTTCTAGTGTACTGGTCTACCTCTGATTGCTTTGGTAGTGGTCTAGGCCTGTCACTTTTACCAAGTTTTGATCTACTTTTATTTTGAGGTGGGTAGTTCATTCCAAGTAGGGTTTGAGTCATATTTTCATTGCTTGTTTAATATTGTTATTTTGAAGATTTGAACTTTATTACTTGCATCTATACATGTTCAGTTAGCTTAGCTTACTTGGTTGCATTAATTTGCATCAAAATTTGAGTTTTTTTGAAAAGAAAGACAAAAAAGGTAGTTTTAGTTGCATAGTTAGCACTAGTTTAGGCTCATTGCAGTACTTTTTTTCCATTATTTTTAGAAAAGCAAAAAATATAAAAGTCTTGTGTTTTCAAAGTTATTTAAAAGTTTCATTTGTTTCATAAAATGAAAAAGGAAAAGAGCATTCTTACTAGCATTTGTTTTTAAACATTTTACATCATCTTTGATTTCAAATGTTGATTCAAAACATCATTGAGTCTCACTCCTGACACCTCAGAGTAATAAAGCATTAAAAATAACGCTTAATATAAAATTTATTAGTAATATTTTTCTTTTTATAGGTTCTATCATAAACTAGTTTATGTTAGGTTCTTGGATTAGGTAATTTTAACTTTCCATGAGCACTTTGGATTCAGACATAGTGGCCAACATCAAGGTATTACCCCAAGTTTACAAGGGGAAAACCGAAAAGATCCTCTAACATAGGAGTCGATCATGAGGCCACGTGAGAGCTTGGTTGTGGAGATATCCCTCCAATACCTCATTTGAACATATATCAATATTGTTGTGCATATGAGGGTTCTTTCAATACCACTTC
Organism: Pseudotsuga menziesii; assembly: GCA_001517045.1. Classification (NCBI taxonomy): domain Eukaryota; kingdom Viridiplantae; phylum Streptophyta; class Pinopsida; order Pinales; family Pinaceae; genus Pseudotsuga; species Pseudotsuga menziesii. Next base: position 157,195 of record LPNX011213833.1, on the reverse strand, counting down.
TTGGGCCCCATGAGGTGCTGATATTGTTATAATTTTGGGCTTATCTACCCTTCCCATGCACATGATTCAAGCCAATGACTATTTTTCTGGACTCTCGTAAATTTGGTAGCATTAGTTTCTAGACATTAGGTTCTTATACGAGTGGCAGTGGAAGGCTATTTCCATTGAACCTAGGGTAGACTTGGAAGGTAAACTCGGTTGATAGTTTGGGAGGGCGGTTGGGTGATTCCAACACTTGCACCTTGAAAACTGATCATGAGACGCCAAGGAACTACTCTCTGATATTCATTGGTTTGTTATGGGCCCTAATCATCCTAGAATTTCCATTGGAAGGTGGATCTATCGCATGCTTGGGTTTGTGTTACTTAAGATATTTTTAGTGTGTGCTCTTTGGTTTTCTTGTGTTTTAATTTGATGCTTTATGTGTGTGATCTAAATTTTTAGCTATGGAGGACCAACCTCCTCGTAGGTTTAGAAGGTTGAAAAACCTTCCTCCACTTTCAACAGTGGAGCCTCTACCAACACCTCAAAGGTGGAGACGTGATACAAACGATTCTTTTGAACTAGCAGGTGTTAGTGAAGTTCTAGGTGAACCAAAACTTGGGTATAATCAAGCATACTTTCCATTAGTAGAGATAGAATATTTTAAAGCTAACGAGTTTGCATGAAATTATAATACAATTCTTACTGAATTAAGTGATCCTATGTTAGTTCAAGTTCGACCTTTTAGTTCACTTGAGTTTTGTGTTCCTTTGAGTTCATATATGTCTAGTTCAGGAGAAGGCATGTATACTCCCACTTCATCCATAATGGCTGGAGGAGTCTCTCCTCCCCCGGTGAGTGCTCCAAGACCTAGTGCCTCTGTTGCACCTCCTCCTTTGAGTGTTTAAGTGGTCAATCCCTCAACACCTTTGAATATTACAGGTATGTCTAGTGGGGTGGTCACTAGGGTACCCAGTGCACCTTATACTTCTTCTCCTTTTATGTAGAATTCTCAAAGTGGTCTGAGTGGGTCCACTTCTTTTGTTCAAGGATTTCTGAGGAATGGGGGTTATATTCCTCCATCCACACCATATGTAGGTCCATCACCTTCTTATGTTGGTGTGTGGTCTTAGAACCAAAACACCTTTACAGGTTTTAGTTTTCATACCTCTAGTCAAGTATCAGCTGCTCCATTTAAGAGCTCTCCTTTTTCACTATTCAATGGGGGGATCTTAGCTCTTAATTTTCAAACTCCAGTTTCAGCTGGAGCTGGAAAAACAACTGACCACACACCATAGGTCAATAATCCTTTGGCATTCGAGTGGAATCCGTTTTAAAACTGTGTTACTACATCACAACTGGTGGCTGTGGGAAACCTCACCTTTTATTTTGAGAGCCTTGGGGTAGGTACTTCCTCACCCTAGGCTCCTCAATACCAAAATACGTATAGGAAAAAAATTAATTTCCTGGAAACTTTAAACTTTCCAGATTTGTCTAAACTGATGAACGACCCCGTGTGCCATAATACGATATGGACACCTGTCCCCATCAAATTATCTTAAGAAATTACAAAGTTTGAAGGGAATAATGGTGAGGATCCAGGTGCTCATATCACCACATTTCATCTACGGTGCTCTTCCAACTCAGTGGATGATGACTCTGTTCGGTTGAGGCTATTTTAAAGAACATTACCTAATGTAGTGGCTAAGTGGTACATTGAGCTCACATCACCCGCACATGATAGTTTCCTTGAATTAGAAACCATTTTTTTGAATAATTTTCAACTTCTTGTCCGATATGATGCCAGTACAAACTTGTTGTTGACTTTTCAACAAAACAAGGCCACTCATATATCTAATCATATTTAGTAGTGGAGAAGGATAAAGAGGCTTATCAAATCCAACATTCCTCTAGATTTCTTATTGGAGTGGTTTTAAAAGTCTTTACTTACTTATATTTCAAATGACGTGTCCACATCGGGAGTTACCATGGAGAAAGAAGCAATTCTCAGGGCCCAATAGCTAGATATGATCTATGCTCAATCTAGGATTATTTATGAAATTATCCCTGAAGCATCGATGTCTACTAATGAAATTGATAAACCCAATCCTGGACCCCATGCCGATGTTGTGGTTGGTTCAGTAAGTAAACCCACTGTAGAATCACTAGCTAAGAAACTCCATGAACTATTAGCGCAACAGTCTATAGCAGAGGCAGCCAAGGATGTCACTCCCTCACCTCAAAATGATAATGTAGATTCAACACAGTTTTCCCAAAATGGAAATCAGCATCCCAGTGGGAAAAAAAACAAAGGGAATAAGGGTGATGGGAAAGAAAATAAACAAAAACCCACGAATAACGCTGAGGGGGGTAAGAAAGAGAAGAACATTAAATTTCCTTGCAAGTTGCGCCAAGTATTACCTATAAATTCCCCTTGATAGATCAAGCACAAAAGCTTCTAAAGAAACAACAACCAGTTATTCTGAAGGATCCATTTCCTCAAGGACATAATACAATTTCTACTTCAAAAGATGTCGGGGGCACACCTAGTTCTCTTAGTGATCACAATTATATGAACATGGTCCAATCCAATACTTTCTTACAGACAAGAAATAAAAGATATGAATAAGAGGGTCAACAAAAAGATAAGACTGTTTCCGAACTCTCGACCCCTCTTACAATTGAAAAATCAATTGAACCTATTCCCAAGACACCTAAAGGTATCTTTAAGAAGAAATTTCATAACCCTAATGCGGGGGTTTATTCTAACTACTTTGTAGTAGAATTTCTATCCCAAATATCTGGTGTAATGTCAGCTCTAGAAGTGCTACAGATTCATCCTTCTCATAGGGATGCACTCTTAGAGGCTATAGGAAGTTTGGACTTGGAGAGCCTACTGGCCAAATTTAATCTTTATGAGGTTAAAGTACACCTGCCATACCATGTGGCCTTTTCTATCGATGTTGTCCATGGAAGAAAAACCATTGAACGAATAGAGGTTAATGAGGGTGCTTCCACATGTGTTATGTTGATGTCTTGTTGGAAGTATTTGGGATCCCCGGAATTGGTCCCATCAAACACTTTGCTGATTTCTTTCGATGAAAGGTATTTTCGTCCTCATAGTATCTTTCCATATTTCAAAATAACGTTGGCGAGGAAAGCAATATCTATTGAATTCGAAGTGATTGATGTTCATTTGGACTATAATTTTATTTTGGGGAGAAGTTGGATGTATGCCATGTGTGTTATTCCTTCGTCTATCTTCCGAGTCTTAGTGTTTCCACATGAAGGGAAGTTGGTTACAGTTGACTAGCTGAGTTTTAATCGAAAGGTCTGTTTGGAAACCAATGAGTCTACGGTACCATTTATTGATCAGTCGAAAACGACCAATGAATTCTTGGGAGTTGGAATGTATACATCATTGATGGGCCTGTTTGATATATCAACTTGTATAAATTACTTAGGTTCAACAAGTATTGGGAATAATATCTCTTCGGTTATGGATAGAACTGACCCCGAGTGCTACCCTCAGAGGAAGAACCTCAAGTTCCCCTATAAAAAACATAAGTATCTTAACAAGCTATATTTAATGATGTTTTTTATTTCGTCATGACTCCTCCAGTCTCAGAAGAGTCAGATGAATCCTACCTTCCCGCCTGGGTGGAGAACTCCACATATTTCTACGATTGCTTGGATATGGTTTTCCTTCTGACGAAGTCATTCTAGAAGCCATGGTTGGACCATAAAATATTTGTGAATACCTTCACCACAAGTCCTTCTTCCTTCCAAAACTAAGTAATATAGTGAATTCAGAGTTCCAGGTGATACTTGTATAAGGTGTTGATCTTACCGTTAATCCTTTTCCTAAGTAGGGGATATTTACTAAGAAGAATATGGATAACATCTCCACCACTTTTCCAATTAACATCTTTTTGAAACCTGATGTTGTAAAAAATGTATATATTGGTGCAAACTGTTATCTGTAAGAAGTTATCATTTACACTTCCTTATTTAAGGAATTATGCGACGTCTTTTCCTGGTCATATGAGGAAATTCTAGGAATTGATCCATCAATTGTTGAACATGAGATCCGTACCCACCCTAATGTAAAACATGTTCACCAGAAGCTCAGACCTGTAAATCCGTAGAAAGCGGTAACTGTCAAGGCTGATTTGGAAAAACTGTTGAAAGCCGGGTTTATCTACCCAATATTCCTAACGGAATGGGTATCCAATCCTGTTCTGGAAGAAAAAAAAGGGACCATACATGTTTACACCGAATTTCATGATTTAAACAAGGTGTGTCCCAAGGATAATTACCCCACACCATTTATTGACTAGATAATTGATGCTTGTGCGGGTAGTGAGGTATTTTTTGTTTATGGACAGTTTTTCGGGCTATAACCAAATTCAAATAAAATCGGAAGACCAACACAAAACGATCTTCATTTTTCCTTGGGGGGATTTCGTGTATAAGAATATGCCCTTTGGATTGAAAAATGTCATAGCTAGTTTTCAGTGGGCAATGAATTTTTCCTTCCATGAAATAAAGCATATTTTCGAGCCTTACTTAGACAATCTGCCTACCCATTCTCACAAGAGGAAGGACCATGTAGATCATCTTCGTTTTATTTTGAATGATGAAGACATTATAAAATACTCTTAAATCCCCATAAGTTTGTTTTCTGCATCGATTCGGGGCAGTTACTCGTGTTCATCGTTTCAAATAAAGGTATACAAGTGGTTCTGTTAAAATTTGAGGCCATTGTTAATATGCCTCCTCCTCATTCTAACAGAAAGCTGCAGAGTCTGCAAGGAAAATCCAATTTTCTACGACGGTTTATAGTAAATCATTCCAAGATCACAAATGGTTTCATGCGCTTGCAGAAGCAATACACCCCATTAATGTGGGACGAAGCCACACAATATGCTCTCGAGGAATTGAAAAAGGTTTTACTATCGGCTCCTCTCTTGCGTCCACTAGACTACACTAAATATTTTATATTGTATCTGGACGCATCCGAGTCGATGATAGGAGTGGTACTGGTTCAAGATGACAACAAGCTCCAAGATCATGTTGTCTAATTTCTTAGTTGTGCTTTATCAAGTCTTGAACTAAGATACTCACACATCGAGAAACTAACATTGGCGGTAGTTTATGTCGTCTAGTGGTTAAGAAATTATATCTTGCTAAGGAAAAACACAATGGTTGCGAATGTAAATCCTTTACAATATGTTTAATCCTGATGAATAATTGGGGGGAAATTTAATAAATGTATTGTCATTCTCGAAGAGTTTGACTTGGATTTCCAGTCCATTAAGTCTAAGAAATCCTCAGTGTTCGTGGAATAGATCTTAGAATTCTCAACTAAAGAGATTGTAGTGATAGAAGAAGACTCATTTTCGGATGAGTACATATTCTTAATTTCAACCTCTAATCTCTGGTATGGAGATATCCTAGTATATATCTAGAATCTCAAGTTTCCTATGTCCTTCTCGTAGGAATATCAGTGTAAGCTGTGAGTTAATGCAAAAAACTAACTTATCATCGATGACACCTTGTATCGACGAGGGGTGGATTCTATCTTTCTTCAGTGGTTCTCCCATGAGGATGCAGAGCATTTCCTAAATGATTCCCATAGCGGAGAGTGTGGGGTTCATTTATCTGGGTTAGCAACAACCTAGAATATTCTACACGTTGGTTATTTCTAGCCCACTATATTTAAAGATTGTGTGGAAGCTGTAAAGAGCTGTCACACCTTGCTCCTTTATTTCCTGTCATTGTGATAGGGCCCTTCACTAAGTAGGGGGTTGATTTCATGACATGAAAACTAGTGTCTTCTAGGGACCACAAGCATATCATTGTTGTTGTAGACTACTTTACGAAGTGGGCAGAGGAAATGCCTACCTTTAAGGCCAATGGAGAAACGACAACGTACTTTTTCTTCAACCAAATCATTGCTAGGTTCGGTATCCCAAAGCATATTGTCACTGATCATGGAATTCACTTCTAGAACAGCATGATGACCGAATTGAACACAATGCTAGGGTTTAGGAAAGACCATTCATCTTCCTTTTAATCACAAGAGAATGCCCAAATTGAGGTAGTCAAAAATACCTTGAAAATCATTCTTAAATGCACGATAAATGCGAGTAGGTCAAATTGGCACATCATGTTGTATCCAACAATTTGGGCTTACAGAACGAATGTGAATACTTCTATAGGTTTCTTTCCTTTCCATATCATTCATGGGGTCGAAGTAGACACACCGGTTGAGTGCGAGATACCATCTCTAAAAAATGTTATTCGTGTGCTTCCTGACACCATTGATCTTGAATAATGTTTAATTCATTTAGAGAATATAGATGAGCAGCACAGAGATGCACTCACTACAAACGAAGCTCATAAGAACTGGGTAAAAAACTAGTATGATAAAGCTGTAAAACCTAGGTTTTTCTCTAAGGGCAAAGTTGTGTTTCTTTGGGATTAGGAAAAGGAACCCCTGGGGGTAGGCATGTTTAAGTCCATGTGGTTAGGTCCATATGTCGTGTCGAAATTTCTAAAGAATTGAGATTATGAGTTAACTGATTACATTGGTAACAAACTGTCAGAGCCCATAAATGGGATCTACTTGAAAAAGTATTATGCTTAGGAACGATTATTTTCTTGTATTATTATTGTATATTTATGTACAAGAGGTCATTACTGGTTAGTGTTTCTTACATAGTTTGTTATTGTTTCAGATGTCATTAGAGTGGTTCGTAGGGTTCACTGATGGCACCAACCGTCACACTTGGAATTTGGATTCAGTCTCCTATGTCATTTATGTACCCTTAGGACAACTGGTTGCCTCTGGTGGTGATTGCCTAGGTCCGGTAACTAATAATATGGCTGAATACAGTGCAACCATTGAGATGATTTAGGATGCTATGTTGCGTGGTATTACCCACTTGGAAGTTAGTCTTGAATCCCACTTAGTGTTCTCCCAACTTAATGGATATTATCAGGTGAGACACCCTACTTTATTATGTCAGTTTTTAAGAGTTAGGTTACTTGAAAGGAATTTTAACTACACGTTCATCCTAGGGATAGTAGGGTAGAATTCATGCAGAATTATGCCTAAGTATGGAGAAGAACATAAAGGAGAAGAGGAAGGATCTACGACTTAGGAATGAGCCTAAACAAGAAGGGGAAGGATGTTGCGATAGTGGAAGTAAAAAAGAAGAAGATGAAGAGGAGAAGGTGCAGGAAGAGGAAGCTGCACCATACAAGTAAGCCAAGACTGAAGGATATAATGCAATACGAGATGATATGACATAAAATCAGCAGAAGCAAGTGTGCAAATGCCATAATGGCTAGAAAGCGATAGTAAGGAATCATGTTGAGAAAGAGACATGCCTTAACTAGCATGGGTACAAGCTTGAATGAGGCTAGAGGAAACCACACACTTGAAGGAATGTTTGTAAGTTAGGCCAATAGCGCCTCCCATTATGTGTTGCTAGAATAGGAAAGACATCCCGTTGGATGGATATAGTAAGTCGACTAAGAGAGTGACATTAAAAGAGTTTGTAATGAGCCTGTATAGAGCCTGTATTGTGTCAGTATTGAATCTGTAACAATCATGTACGGGATCTGTATCGAGTCTGTAATTGGGCTACAAAAGAAGGAACCCAAGCTATATATGGGTTAGCTTCTAGCTTCTAGACTGTTAAGTTAGACTCTTGGTAAGATGAATGAGATAGACTGGAAGTAGTTTTTCATGATCAGACATTGACGAAATGAGCTCTCGAGCTTGACTCAGTAGGAATTTCTAGTTAATGGCTCTATAACTTCGAGTGCATTAGAGTGAGGGATCTACAGCTAAGTGCACAGATGAGTATGAGAGGTTGAGTTGATCCAGGATGTGTGGATATATCTAGTAGAAGTAGAGTAGAAAGAGAAAAGAGAGAAGACTAGAGAGCATGAGAGGGAGGAAGACTCTGTAAATATAGAAAAGAATATATTGAGGAGAGTTTGCAGCTTAGTGTGCAGACGAAAGGTGCATATATTTCCTCATTCCAGATGAAGAGCACCTTGTAGTTTTCACAGGGATGGGTTTCCATGTTATATTATGTGTATATGTGTGAATGTTGAAAGTATCTTATATATATGTGTGACTTTTGTAGTGAATGAATTACTGTAGATTTGTTTACCATTGCATAGATGTGTGATGGTCGCATTGTATTAATGGATATGATTAGGTTGCATGCCTATTGTTTATTTACTCAAGTTGCATAAAGGAAGGTTGGATCACAGTTTAACTGATGAATTAATATGCATACAATTAATCCACCCCTGACCTTCGTTGGAAGCCTTAGCGCAGATCCAAGGTACTAAAACACCCTCCCACACAACTGCAAAAACATGGTTATGAAAGTTACCCATAAAAGAGAGATATCTCAGGTGAGATGGCATCTGTGTCACAGGTGCTGCTAGCTGAGCTTGTTGAGCCGCACAAATACGACATTTTATTCATCTTTCCTATACCATTTGTCACCTTATTCCTATCTTATCCTTCCATAAAACCATTAACATTCACCACTTTTATAATAAATATGATTTTATATTACCATTTTCCAAATCATTTATTTTTGAGTATTTTGAGTGAATTTTTGGTTAATTATTGAGAAAAATAACATATTTTCATTATACTTTAAAGTTGGATGAGTTTGGTGATGCTTACAGGTGTATTTGAAGACTTTAACAAGCTCAAAAGTGACCACCTAGCCTCAATTCGAATTTCATCCTCAAGATGTGGGCTAATTTCAAGGAGAAGATAATGGACATGTAGAGATAATATCTCATCCAATATTTGTTGGAGAATTTAAAGGGATGAGTTGTAGATTTGTTGAGGATTTTGAGGGATAAGTTGAGAGAATAGTGGATCTGTAATTATGATCAATTATCTTGAATTCATGTATAAATAGGAGGGATCTCTCCTCATTTTGGTTAGAGGCCTCTCTAGTGGTTTGGAAGTAGAGAATAGTTCAGAGTTGGTCATAGAATGGATTTTTGATTGTTATGTAATGGAGATTATGATTTGATGCAAATCCTGTTACTCTTCCATGTTAATATAGATTTTCAGCACTTTCTTTCTTATGAATTGTCAACATAAATTTTATGTGAGCTCACCAGTTAATGTTAATTATTTATTTCATGCAATTTCAGTCTTTTTTTATCAAGTTAATTTATGCAATTTCATGTTTTCTGCAATTAGATTTACTTTCATACAATTTCCTATTTTCATAACTTAGATTCAATTTCAGTTGTAGAATAGGTTAGCAATACTTTGCCCCTGCATATATTTTGTTTGTACCTCATAAGTTTACGCTGTGACAATTAAATTGTTGGATATATATGTTACAATATTTTCCCCAACATTTTGGCGCCGTTTCCAGGGAGGCGCTAAAAGGAATCAGAGTTTAGATAGATAGATAGATTACTTTTACATTACACAACAAGGGGGAGGGAAAAACAGTAAGACGCAAAAACGACTTCACTATGGAATTTCCGTGGTGTAACAGCCAGACGCATCCACTATAGTGGGGTGCCCCAAAGCCTTGTTGTTCCTTTGTTTTCGCAAGTATGTTTATTTTTCTATAGAGTATTTTCATTTTCAGCAAATACGAGTTTGTTTTTATGCAAGTTTTATTTTACAGTTTTGTAGTGTAAAGTTTGGATTGCTTTCATTTTTTTGTGCTAGCCTTTATTTCATACTAACTTACTTCTAACTTTGTATTTGTTCATTTTTTTGTTTTGTACAGATTTTTGTGCACCTTTTTATTTTTGTTTTTGCACTTGTTTTGTGCTACTCTTTTTGTGCTTGTCATGTACTCGTTTTTTCTAGTACTTGATTTGATTGCAGTCAAATGATTTTAGGATGAGCATAAGTCTAGATCAACTCTCTCAACTCTTAGCAGAAGCAAGGATCTCCTCTTCCCAAGAAAATGAGATCTTGATAGCAACCAAAAGATTTACTACTCCTCTTGAAGTGAAAGAAGAATCGACGTTTGAAGAATCATGCATATCAAATGAGGAGCACTTGTTCGAACTAGAGATTGAAAGAGAGGAAGAAGGAATCTCGGGTGATCAACATCCTGAAGAATATCCTGCAAACAAAAGCTGCATCGAACAATGGATCCAAGTAAGTACTAGTTTAAATAAGTTTTGTTTGGCTTTTATTTCATTAACTTACATTTTCAGCACTTAGTTTCACATGTTTTTATATCTCTTAGATTTCATTTTGTAAAATTAGATTTGAATTTTTTTTTAGTCTTGTTAGATAGATGGTTACACTGACAATTTCACTACACTTAAATGATTATAATTTTTCCTTTAGAATAGAATAGGTGGGTTTTATTTTTTATTTTTTTTAGTTGAAAATTAGCTTTGTTTTAATTTACTTTAATGTTTCTATTTGTTAAAATTTTATTTTTAAATAGTCTTAATTACTATTGTATTTATATTTGTTAGGAATTAAAAATAATTTTAATACTAAATCTTGTTTTAAATCTTTTAATTCTAAATTTAAATCTTGTTTTTAAATTTTTTATTTTTCAATATTGTTTTAAATCTTTTTATTTTTCATTTAATAATTCTTTAGTGATTCTAGAAATAAAATTGCACTAAGATTTAGTTTCTTTTAAAGTAAATTAATTAATATAAAAAAATATACATATGAGTTTGTATTAAGAATTATTTAATTTTTTTTTTTAATCTTTTGTAAAAGTACTTTTTAAATCTTTTAGTAGGAATAGTATAAGGAAACAATGTATATTTATTTTTGTTAGTTTTTCTAAAAATATTTTTAAATAAATTGCAAAAATTAACTAGGCTTATACACATTGAAACATTTTAAAATTTTAAATATTAAAATTAAAATTTAAACGTCAATATATCTACATAATAATTTTAAATACAAAACCTACAAATTTTTAAAATAACAGATATAAACAAAAAAAAATGAAATAGCAGATCGAACGACCCATTCTTCAGCCTATTCCTTCAGTCCATCTTTCGATCTATCCTTCAGCCTATCTTTCGATCTGTACAGGATGATACCTGCAAAAATTTAGAAAAAAACTAATAAATTAAAAATGAAATAAAATAAAACACATAAAAGAATTTATGATAATAATAATAAAAAAGAATGCAGATACCCTGCCCACGCCTTCATCTTTCCACTCCAAAACCTGCATAAAGTTGACCCTAGTTCCGACAAACCTAAATGTCTGACACACTACTCCACTACTCAAGCAGATACCTTAGCAGGCTCCATTTGCATGTGACAGAAATGTTAGATTTTTATCATTTAAGCAATATGATCTTAGGATCTTATCTAAGAGAATAACATGCACAACAATAAACAAAAGAGACAAGAGACACAAAGAATTTTCCTCGGGGAAACCATAAAGGAGAAAACCCGCAGCTTCCTCAGAGATAGAATGAGCACCAATGGCAACAGTAAAACCCGAAAACATAAAGATGATCTCCAACAACTTGTTCTCTCTCCCTCACTTGAGAGAGCTTCTCCTCTCTCACTCATGCGCCCCAATGAGTGTGTGTGTGTGTGATAAATAGAGAGGCTCATTCTCTATTTATATTATTTCGTTCACTTCATGTCCACTCCAACATGTCGGCCTCACTTAACAATTACTTACCAGGGCCGACATCTCTAGGAGAGTCTAATAACCCTAGTGCCCCACAACTGTGGGGACTTTTTCCTTCGATAAAAAAGGAGGGTTAACCTTGAATCAATTGTGGGGACTATTGCCTCGACTTACAATGGAGGGTTAACCTCAATGACTTTACATTGCTTGTTTACATTATTGAATATCTCGATAGGAACATCGGGGCATGACATAACTCAATTACATTACATATACTTCCCAGAATAAACATCGGGGTACAATACATAAAATATACAAGCGAATACATTCTGAAGTTACAAATACATCAACAAGAAAACCTAGGACCGGATCTTTTGTTAGCGGTGGTAGAAACCCTAGCAATCTCTATTTGTAGGTGATAAAAAATTAAAACTAGAACCAGAACCTCTGTTTACGATAGCACAAACCCTAGCTTTCATTTGTGCTGGTTAAAGCCTTGGCGTAGATCCAAGGTACTAAAACACCCTCCCACACAGCTGCAAAAACATGGTTATGGAAGTTACCCATAAAAGAGAGATATCTCGGGTGAGATGGCATCTGTGTCACAGGTGCTGCCAGCTGAGCTTGTTGAGCTGCAAAAAAGATCAAATTTTATTCATCTTTCCTATACCATTTGTCACCTTATTCCTATCTTATCGTTTCATAAAACCATTAATATTCACCACTTTTGAAATAAATATGGGTTTATATTACCATTTTCCAAATCATTTATTTTTGAGTATTTTGGGTGAATTTGTTGTTAATTATTGAGAAAAATAACATATTTTAATTATACTTTAAAGTTGGATGAGTTTGGTGATGCTTACAGGTGTATTTGAAGACTTTAACAAGCTCAAAAGTGACCACCTAGCCTCAAATTCGAATTTCATCCTCAAGATGTGGGATAATTTCAAGGAGAAGATCATGGACATGTGAAGAGAATATCTCATCCAATATTTGTTGGAGGATTTGAAGGGATGAGTTGTAGATTTGTTGAGGTTTTTGAGAGATAAGTTGAGAGAATAGTGGATATGTAATTATGATTAGTTATCTTGAATTCATGTATAAATAGGAGGGCTCTCTCCTCATTTTGGTTAGAGGCCTCTCTAGTGGTTTGGAAGTAGAGAATAGTTCAGAGTTAGTCATAGAATGAATTTTTAATTGTTATGTAATGGAGATTATGCTTTGATGCAATTCCTGTTACTCTTCCCTGTTAATATAGATTTTCAGCACTTTCTTTCTTATGAATTGTCAATATAGATTTTATGTGAGCTCACCAGTTAATGTTGATTATTTATTTCATGCAACTTCAGTATTTCTTTATCAAGTTAATTTATGCAATTTCATGTTTTCTGCAATTAGATTTACTTTCATACAATTTCCTGTTTTCATAGCTTAGATTCAATTTCAGTTATAGAATAGGTTAACAATACTCTGCCCCTGCATATAATTTGTCTGTACCTCACAAGTTTACTCTCTCTCCAGGTTGACAATTAAATCGTTGGATATATATGTTATAAAATTGTTTAATATTTTCCCCAATAGAGCTCTGCTCTGTCGGGTCGATATCTCAAGCTTTGTGTGTTGAGAAGAAGGGACTGACTCTAGGTTGGAGTCCCTGGGAACAGGGAAATGGAAAAAATCCAACAAATGGTTTCATTGCTGAGACCCTAAAATTGTTGTTGTGAGGGATAGGTTGTGGCAACCCACAAAACCAAATATCCAAGATTGGGTGGAATCCAAAGAGTTAGAGTTTACACGAAAAGAAAGTGAAGGATAACGGCGGACCCCAACAAAGTGTTTGGGATGGTACATTTATTCAGACATTCACGAGATTTTATTTTCTGATTTTTTGATTGGGTTGCATTAATGGTTATGTAAGTGGTAACCCAACAAAGAAATTTCCAAGGAAGAGAACCAAGAGAATGGAATCCTCAGGTTATTGAGCGACTAAAAAGAGTAGAAAACCATTTATTGAGGGTTGTGTATTTTTGGGTAGATAGTATCTTGGAAGGATACATCACTGAGTGTGGCTGTTGACACTATAACCTCATGCAACGAGGCAAAGTGAATTTTTTTTTCAAAGACTACACAGTAGATACTTGCCATCTTTAGAAAAATGGATAAAAATGATTTGTGTGAAAAAATCATTCTACGAATGTAACAAGACTGTATAAACAAGAGTGGTTAGGTCTCAACATAACCCTAGAGTGAGATTTTCCTAGGAGATAGTGGAACTGAACTAGAGCCAAGATTTTTAAGAAGTAGAAGAAGATTCAATCTCGATAAGAGAAGAAAAACTCTGTTAGGAAGAGGGAGTTGCAACATAGATCAAGAAGAATAAGGCTACGAGCTTGCGTCATACTTAGACGAAGGGTCTTGTGACAAAGAAGAAGAATACCGGTCGATCTCAGAAGGAGACAAAGAGCCAGAAGAGTCGATTGAAGCTCCAGAAACAGAACGTGCTTACAACTCGCCTACAGTACCAGACGTAAAATCAAGAGACCTAAATACAAGTAATTATGTAAATACAAGTAATAGTAACACTATAAATAGCGGACAAGGAAGTATGACTAGTCAAAATTGTGTTCTCACTATACCAACAACAAATACGATGGTTAGAGCTTACATTAAGTTACCAATATTCAATGGAAATGGGTTGGAAGACCTAGAACAACATTGGTTCCTTTGTGAAGTTTTCTGGACTATACGATGGATCCAAGATGAGAATATCAATAAATCACAGATGATCATGACTCTATGAGGTTGTGCACTTGATTGGTATATGAAATTTTCCATAGTACTAGTAGGATTTTCCCAAAAACACTCAACGATATTCGAGTGGGATTGATAGATTAATTCAGAAAACTAAAGTCTAAATCATAGTGCATCACTAAAATGAAAGAGATTAAGTAGCTACCAAAATAATCTGTTTGGGACTTTGACCAAAGATTTAAGACATTAATGGCCAAAGTGAGTTTCCAAATGTTGGATGTGCAACATAAGGAATGGTTTATGGTTTCCTTGTTACCACATAAAGGAACCCCGTTGATGCAACAAAATATTGTATCATAGATAGAGGCTCTAGAAATAGTAATAAAATTAGAAGCCTCGCATGTTGGAGATACGAACTCGGGAATGATGCAAATTCAATCGCAGCTGGACAATATTACGGTGTCGCTCCAAGACATTAAGAGAGGAAAGGAAGTTCAGGAAGAGACATGGTATACAAGATGTAGAATAGACGGACACCATAGAGACAATTTCCCAACACTGATGAACTATGTCGTAGTAGGTGCATCGGACCCGTTAAACACCTAAGGAATTCCTTGGTGTAGAATATGCCAGACTAAGGGCCACAAGTACGAAGAATGTCTATACTTACAGAATATTGTAAGCACACCAGCTATTCTATATTGTAAATTTTGTAGATCAGTAGGTCATGATGAAAAAGACTACAGAGCATTTCATCTACTGTAAGAAAAGACGATGGATACCTACTTAATGAAAAATGTTGAGCATATGCAAGCTAAATGATTGAAGCCTCAGTATCATTGTGCATAATATCAACAACTGCAATACCATCAGAATCAATATCCTCAACAACAACAATACCCTCCACAAAGATCAGGGTGGGAATCTTAGAGGTTGAGGAAAAAAACAAGGAGAAATAAGTCTTCTTGCAGGTGGAACTAAAATTTGTTGATACTAATCAACTGTCGACATATGGACAAGTCAATACTATTCCCAAATGATTTGAACAACTAATCAGGAAGCCACCAAAGAAAAAGGTTAGTAAGCTGAAAGAATTATTCAAAAGTTGTTTAGCACTAATAAATGATAAATATGTTGTCGTAGAAATGAAAACACTAATAAAAGAAATCCTAGAAGACCCTCGACCTGAAAAAAGAGTTAACCATATTGGTAAAAAACTGAAGACACGTCGAGAACTGTGAATGAATGCGCATATAGGAGATTCTGATATGGATTATATCCTATTATATTTGGGCTTGGATGTCAACATACTAACCAGACAAACATGGGAGAGCATGAATAAGCCGCGACTGAACTAGTCCCCTATTCAACTAAGGCTCACGAACCAATCGAAGGTTCTACCAATTGGTAGACTCATGCAAGTTCTTGTAGAAGTCAAAGTCTTAAGAACATATGCCAACTTCGAAGTTATTGACATTGTCTATGGAAAAACCCATATCCTTCCCTCCTAGGAATTGATTGGGAAATATACAACCAAATCATTATAAACTTCAAGAAAATGATCTTATTATTCAAAGATTTTGAAATAAGAGTGGTTGCGCCAATTGATCTGCTCGAAGGACAGAGATATGTCAATCCTGTACATAGCGAAGGGAAAGACAATTAAATAGACTAGTTGTATAAAATCATGTCTTTTAAAGAAGATTATATAAACCCAACAACTGATGGAAAACTGAGTTGGTGGAGTGTAAGTTCATGTACGTCCAACTCAGGTGAGGCCCAGGAAAATTGGAACAATAGGCTACATGAAGTCTCCATGCGAATATGTGAAAGAATCACAAGAGTTTTCCGAAGGGTGGGATCTGAAACAAATGCACTTCCTACATATGAAGGATTACCGAACCTTGCATATTTTCTAGAATAATTTGAATAAAAAGTCACAGAATCACAATGATTGTCCTCTTTGGATTACGTGATGAAAGTTACACCCACTAGATGGTGGGGTACACACCAACAATCTATCTATGAATGGCCACAATGTAGAATATTAATGGAGATATGATTTGGAGAACATATCAGTTTCCATGATCAGAAACATACAAGACTAACATATCCTGTCGATCATATTGAGCACTGTCACAAGAATTGGAAAGATTATCCGTGACAAGAATGGGTTCATCGATTCATCCACACTTTGGAAATGGTACCGAGAATTTGGTACACATTAGTAGAGCTATGGCGAGGAACTGTCGAATGGGAAAGCTTTGCTATAAGCTTCACCCAGACATTTTATTTCACAAGTGAACACCCAACAGTCAATGTTGCGTTACAGGTAATAAAGGAGAAGATCTTTGAAGAAATCCCGGTTGCAGACAAAAAATTCCATCAATGTAAAATGACTATACAAAATTGGAAGGACTATTATAATATCATGGGAGATCTGGACGATAATGACCCACTCACCATAATATCCATGTGTCTTAAGGAATATGTATAGTGGAAATAGTTCACACGTGTGAAGATGCACATTACTCTCCTAGATACGACCTAAAAAAAAGACAACGAGCTTTTTGGTACCATCCCACTTTCTAACAATAACTACCATTTAAAGTGACAGGTCAGTGGTGGTATAACGCAAAAATATTTGATCAATGAGCCCATGGTACACCCATGCACCTAAAAGGATGGACTCCTTTCTGATTAATTGATCGCGCATGCAAAGAACAACTAGCATAAGTTAAGGTATTTTATCAAGCTTCACCACCAAGACTCTGTTCCTGGTTTAAAAAAGAAGAATACTACTACTGCTTCCGACCCTAAGCATTGAACTGGTGAGGCTGTAGTATGGTCATCTCCATTTCCAGCACAAGCACAATTGAATCCAAGTATGTATCACCTACCCCTATTATGGAGGATACTACTAGCTACATCCCAATGTAGATGACCCCCATTACTGTATATACTAATATAGGAGTACACTTGAATGCTAGTAACCGGATTGGGAAAGAAAGACCAGGTCCATTAGGGGCTAAGCAAGGAAAACACACCAGCAATAGGAAAAGAAAGGGAAGAGCATCAAACCCCCCAGCACCAACCTCACTAGTAGAAGAGGATTTTGAGACAAGAAATTTGATGCCACCATATGTTTCACCCATACACATAGATGCACTGAAAGCTACAGTTCCAAAAAGCACAAATACCCCACTGATAGCACCACTAGTACCCAAAGGAGTGAAGGTAGTGAAATACATTTTATCCAATGTGGAAATGCTATCTTACGCTAATCATGATATGAGGGCATAAACAGACCTGTACCATAGACACTACGTGGAAATTATGCAGGTCATACCTAAGGAGCCTCAATAATTTGTTGCAATGGAATGGGCCAAGGAGTTGGAGTAGTCTGGCATATTATTGCTTCTATATATGCCACACTTTGGGCGAAGTACACAAATAAACACTTGTGTCAAGAAATTACTTCCATTTTTTCATGGAGGGGTTCTATGGTTAGGAAAACCTATACCTGTAGATGTTAAACTGATTGCCACCATCACAGGCCTACCATCCACCAGAATGGACCCAACACCACTGCTTAAAAAGGATCAAGAGGTCACAATCACTAAGTGGATGAATACAAGTATAGAGTATGAACAAGCAAAAGGGGATTTTTGATTTCCTCCATTAACAACCCCACTATTCACTTTGTTACCAAGGTATTGGCCTCCAAGCTACTCCACAAAATGTGCCCGGACTAGTGTACTACAAGAGAAATTGTGCTTGCAGAACACTGCATGGCAGGATCTCAAATAAACTAGTGTCAATTCATGTTGAATGAGCTTGTACAAGATGTCTGTGATGCACATGAAAAGGGTAGGCCATTTCACTATTCATGGCTGTTACTCTTAATTTCATTCGTAGCCTTGGTCTAACCCACAAGACTACTAAGGGCTCGACCTGCCAATGACTTGTCAAGGAGTAAAATATCAGAACCTGTGGTTTGAGAAGTACCTAAAGGATCAACATAGACATAACAATATTGAATTCTTTATGCATGGGGGGGCTATACGGCACCGAGTGAAGAAAATGTCCATGTTAGATGATTCCATTGTTCATCAATTTCTACCCATTGTTAAATATGAGATTGAACTGCAACATATTTACATACAACCATGACAACATACACAACATCAAAAGCTACCGACCAAATTTATGATGACAAAGGAAGAAATCCAAGAAATTATTAATCAATTACCGAAGGAATGGCGTGTTCAAGTATCAGAAGAGAAGCTTCGACAAGAGGAGAACCAATTACAAGAATAAAAATTAGACAAGGAAAACAAAGAATACCCCTCAGAGGATTTAGACTTCGCAGAAAGTCATACCCCCTCAATACCAACAGACCCATAATTAGAAAATGAGGGGGGGTGGGACCCGAGGAAGAACAAGTACATCCGAAGAGAAAGAAGAAGAAGATGAAGGATAAAAATACTGCAAATACTGTTAGTCTGGATAGTGATTATGTGCAACTAATGACTGAGGAAATAACCGAAGTAGCGGAGACCAGTTTCAATTCCATAGAAGAACGACAAGAATAAATTCTAAGTACAATCACCAATCTCCTTAAAGTTCTGTGTAAAGCATTCGAAGAGGTTAAAATTGCTGTCGACTGTTTGAGTGCAACAACCGAGTCAGAAGCCCCATCAGAAATATCAAGAATGGAGCAAAATGTGCCACCTATCTTAGTCCCACCAATAACGATACAAGTACCTAAAACCATTGTTAATTTTGGTACTCTGGATTCTACTCATATTCTTTAGGGTAATGACCAGATTGTTATAGGTTTTTCATCTATATAGATGAATGAAGTATATGTAGTACAAAGTGTTGTCGATGCAGAAATAAATTTATCCAAGCACAACTTGGAAATGAAGGTGAAGGTTGCACATAAAGACATCAATTAAATGAAACGGGAAATTCAAGAAACTGAGCAGAAGAAAATGGAATGGAAAGGAAACTGTTAGAAAATCAGTGAATTAGTAACCCTCACCTGCAAAATCTTTGCAGAAGGAGGAATAATAGAGGAAATGAACCGAGATTCCAAAATAACACAATTAACTGAGATAGTAGCTGACCTTAGGAGAAAAGTAACAAAGATAGAAGAGCAAAGGAGACCTAGCACACCTCTGGAGGTGCTGGAGAGCATAAGAGACACAAGAACTTGGGCCACAAAAATAATAGAAGAAGAAGAGCAAACGTGTTCTAAGGCTGTCGACCAAGTATCTTAGACTTGGGAAGCCTTAATGGATGATGAGCAATAACAAAATATTGAAAATGAGATAGCTTCCCTTGAAACAAATATCATGCAACTCTAAGAAACAGGATGAAGCAACTACCCTTAGCACAAAAAATGTCCAAGGCAACAGAGATGCGGCAACAAAAAATGATTATGTTGCGCATACAACAACAACAACACGAGGAAAAGGTTGAAGAATTGAAGGTAGAAGCATAGAGATATACATGCATAACTCACCTTGTACATCAGAAGGTGCATGAAGTAGCAACATCAGTAGAAAAAGTCATGGCAGAACACGTCGGTTCCAACTTGGTGGAGCAAATGCAAAAAACAAAGGAAGAAGTATACACGAAGGTAGAGAAAGTGGTGAACATTGTAGAATATTTTTAGAACAAAAGCAACACAAGTGAGTACATGGACCAATAGCTTTGTGTAGCTAGGGATGAGCCAAAAGTGAGTGTTGGGGGCATTTTAAGCCCAGGGATAGTAGGGCAGAATTCATGCAAAATTCTGCCTAAGTATGGAGAATAACATGAAAAATAAGAGGAAGGATCTATGGCTGAGGAAGAAACCTAAAGGAGAATGGGAAGGATGATGTGACAAAGGAAGTAAAAGAGAATAAGAGGAAGAGGAGAAGGAGTGGGAAGAGGAAGATGCGTCAGACAAGTAAGCCTTGATAGGAGGATATAATACAATACAAGATGATATGACATAATATTAGCAGAAGTAGGCATGCAAATGGCATAATGACTAGAAATAGACAGTAAGGCATCATGATGAGAAAGAGACAGGCCTTAACTAGTGTGGGTAGAAACTCAAATGAAGTTAGTAGAAACCACACACGTGAAGGAATATTTGTAAGTAGGGTCAATAGTGCCTCCAGTTATGTGTTGCTAGAATAGGAAAGACAACATGTTGGCTGGATATAGTAAATCGACTGAGGTAGCGACATAAAATGGGTTTGTAATGAGTATGTATGGAGTCTGTATTGAGTCAGTATTGAGTCTGTGACAAGCATGTATGGGATATGTATCAAGTATGTAATTGGGCTATAAAAGAAGGAACCCAAGCTATATATGGGTTAGATTCTAGCTTCTAGACTGTTAAGTTAGAATCTTGGTAAGACACTTGAACTAAATGGTAAGTAGTTGTTCATGATCAGACATCGACGAATTGATCTCTCAAGCTTGAATTAGTAGGCATTGCTGGTTAATGGTTCTGTATCACTGAGTGCATCAGAGTGAGGGATCTGCAGCTGAGTGCACAGACGAGTAGGAGAGGTTGAGTCAATACACGATGTGTATGGATTACCAGTAGAAGTAGAGTAGAAAGAGAAAAGAGAGAAGACCAGAGAGCAGGAGAGGGAGGATGAGTTTGTAAATAAAGAAAAGAAGATCTTGAGCAGAGTCTGTAGCTTAGTGCGCAGGAGAAAGGTGCATCTATTTCCTCATGCTAGATGAAGAGAATCTTGTGGTTTTCTCCCAGATGGGTTTCCATGTTATATTCGGTGTATATGCGTGAATATTGAAAGTACCTATTGAGGCCTGGAAAATTGCAGGCAACAATAGCAAGGGATTCTCCCCAGTCAACATTCCCAACTAGCCCGTGAATATTTGGTGTAGGGAATTTGTCCGGTTTGCGGTCCGTCTACCATAGGTCAAGTAACAAAAATAAAAAGGTTTTATCGGTTGTAGCCCGGTCCACCATATATATTTTTGTATTTTTGACTTTTAGTATGATATGCAAGTGCCTATTTAACATGCAGATTGATAGAGAATGCAAGGAGTATTCACAATGTGATGCGCAGGTTCTTACCTCTCGTCTTAAACTCTCATGCATCTAAATCACACACACAACAAAAAATTAAATCTAACTACCTACCTATCCCTAGAGAGCAAGATTGTCACTTATTAATGAGTAATGTATCTTGTGCATGCATTACAAAGAGAAATTTCAGATAGCTAATATTTCTTCCAAAACACATGAACAATTAAAGATATTTAGACAACCAGATAGCCAATTTCTTATGAACAACATTCATTACTCATGGTGGTAATTTTCATAAATGAACCAGAAATCATTCAGACAAGAATATAGGTCCTAAGAGTTAGAACGATCTCACAGTTAATGAACACAAAGTTGAAAATGAAATAGTTCCTCTTCAACAAATCCATATCATAACATTTGAACATCCCACCAAGCTTTCTCCAATAGGCAAACTGTAATTCTCTATTGCAAAATGAAATAGTTCTTCTTACAATAAGTCTTCACTAATCCAACTGGGAAAAAGTCCCCTTCTCATCTAAACCTTCTATATTTATACAAGAGAACAAGACTGTTGGGCTGCCCACGAATGACTGTTGGGCTGCCCACGAATGACTCTTGGGCTTCCCCAACTCTTCGCCTCCCAAAATTTACTTTCACGAAGTGTTTATAAAATTTACAAAATATTACAAAAGTGAACAAATGTTCATGAGGAGGGCCCCGCTTGATTATTCAAAAATTTCTTCCATGCTGAAGCCTCTGAAGCAATACTTTCAAATTCAGAAGGTTCCAAGAATTGAATATTTATTTCGAATTTTGCAGCTTGGTTTCTGATGACTTCTATCTTGGCTGTGCTCAGGCGAATCTGGTCTTCTAATAGCTGCACACTAATCGTGAAATGATCTACCTCATTCCTTAGGGTCTGTTCATCTAAAGCCTTAATAAGCTGTATCCTTTTTTCATCTTCACGATACCTTCTTTGCAAAATTTCCAAAAACAGGCTGTGGTATGGAAAAGCATCTAGTCTTTGCTCAGACTCTACCTGGCATCGATTATAAGTAATCAGATGCCTCCTGAAGAATTTTGTGCATGCCCCTCTTGTATTTTTAATAGTCTTCTTGAACTCTTCGGCTGTGTTGATGGAAAACTCCAACAAATCGTAGTCCTGCCTAAGAGCTTGTTGATCTTTTGAGGGTAACTCTGCGGGAGTTTCTTCATTAGCTTCTAACCTTGCCATCCTTCATGTCAGGAATTCCAGGATGTCCTAATATCTATCAATAAAATAAGAATAGGTTTCCAAAATCTCTTCCAGCCGATTATCCACCTGCAATACCTTACACCGCTCTTCCTCAATGGCCATCTGTAGCTGGTGCATTTTGCTTCTCTATGCTAGAAAATGCTCCTTGAAAGGCTGAACACTAACTTGCTGTTCCCTGGATTCTTCTAAAGCTGCTGTCAATGAGGTGATCTACTATTTAAGTCCTACCTTCTGCTCTTGAGATTTCCTTTCACCTTCCTCCAAGGTAGCCTTCTGTAGCTCCAAATCCCCTATCCTACCTAGCAACTGTTCGTTTTCTGCCCTCAACTCTTGATATTCCTGCTGCACCTTCTCCAGACATTCTTGGGCGGTCTCCATAGATCTCTTCTCTATCTGGAGGACCTGAAGTTCAGCTTTTGAAGACTTGATTTCCTCTTGTATGTCTTCAAACTTTCCCTTTAACCTATTATTTTCTTCTCTTTCCTTTCTCAGGGTATCTTTGAGTTGAGAAGAAGAGTTCTTTGACTGCTCAAGATTCGTCATTATTTTATCTACATTGTCCTCGGAAGCATGGATCAATGCATCCCCCGCTCTAATAGTGAACCTAGGGTCTTTGTCTATCCCGTATACAATAGTTGTATCATTTTTCATTTTACCAGACAGCCCCCCAGTTTAAACCTTCCTCTCAGTCCTCTTTACTATCCTTTTCTTTTCTTTATCATAAAAGATAGTATTAAAATACGGTACTTCCTCCCCTTTCTTCTATTCAAATGGGATTAATCTAAATGTGGGGACCATGGCCTGTCCTGCTGTGCTGGCAGCAGGCTCGTCAGGATCTTGAATGTCATAGTTTTCCAAGTCCTGAGCCTGACTGTCTGCTGCGTCAAAGGCTGATTACTCTGTCACTTCCTGTGTCAGCTTTATCTTCTCTACTTCCTGCTTCTTCAGGTCTTCATCTATCTTCCTTTTTCTTTATTCTTCTTCGCTTTTGGCAGCTTCTTCTGCCTTTCTGGTTGCCTCTTGTGTAGCTCTTCTCTTTTCCTCCTCCTCTCCTTTTAGCTAGCCTCCTAGCCTCTTCATTCTTCTTCCTGGTTTCCTCCTCCTCGGCCTTTGCCTGCTCGTCCTGTCCCTTTCCACCTTCGGTGGTGATTTTCTTTTTAAACCTTCTTCTTAAGTCCGTCATGTTCTGTGCACTGTGAAAAATGGACTCCTCTCTGTCCCAGTGGCTAGTGTATTCGAAATGTACATATGCCTCTTTGCAGTACTCTGCAACCTTATTCCGGGAGTCATTCCTGTGAAAATGCATTTCCCCAAAATGGAATTTCTCCAACTCCTCCACGAATTCATCGGCCTTCTTTACCTTGGTAAACTTGTAGCTTCCCAATCTGAAAGGCAATGGAGGGTATGCTGCTTTCTTATGTTCAAATAGAAAACTCCCTATGCCATCTAAAAAGAATTGTCTAACTACTTCTTTTTGGATTACATAGTCTGTGGCATACTTAGGCAGCAGTGAGGGTGCTCTAGAGCATCCAAACATTTTGAAATATAGCCCATCTTTAGTCAAATAATAGTCTGCATACTCTTCAATCACCTGCAATGCCTCCTTCGACATGCAGTTGCACTCTTTCAAGAAAATCAGGGTATACAATGGCATAATGAAGTGCTCACAATTCCCTGTAGTGACTGTGGTATTTGTGCGCCCACAGTGGCTTGTATGCTAAGTAAACTGGTGTTCTTTCCCAGTCCCAGATACACCTTAGGTTGGGGAAGGGTTGATTGCCTAATATGCAATCAATCAGTATGGAGCTCATGTAGAACTCTGATCTCTTTTGAGAAACCCCTCCTAATGCTGATGCCATGCAAGCTGAGAGGCTATTGGACACAATGTTGGCCGAGTTAAACACAGTCCCTTGTGTTGCAACATAGAAAATGATAGGCACCCACTCTAATTTGAAACTTTTACCGTGGGCCCTCCCGAAAATCCTGTTCAGCATCAGGGGGATGAACCTGTAAGGGGTTCTTAGACTTGCAATGTCATACTCTCCAGTTGGCCTGGTTCTAAAGTTTTTTTCAGGCATGAGAATCCTCTTCAGTGTCTAGAATAGGTCCATCTTGATGCTTTTCAGCCAGTCTTCAGTCAGATATATTTGTGCTTCTGGTAAGTGGTAATCCAGGGCCACATATCCAGGGCTATAAGCAGCATAACCCTACTTATCAACATTTTCTAGAATCATGGTGGTTACATCTGCCCTAGGCAGAATCCACCCAATCACCTCTGAGAATGGAAAAATATCATGTCTAGTAGCAATTTTCATCAAGGAGGAGTTCTCTATGTTGGCATAGATGTTTTCTTCCTCAAAACCTATGTTAGGCACCTCTCGGCGCATAATCAATCTGTAAATATTCCCCCATTGATATTCGGGTTCTACACCAATCATGAATTTGGTGTCCTCGTAAGGGTATTCAACTCTGTTGATGACCTCGACTTCAAGGTCCTCTTCGACCGCAGAAGCCTTCTTCTTTTGACGTTTAGACATCTTAAGTTCTGAGGAATTTCCCTGTCACGTACAAAAATGTATTTTAGGTTATGTTAGGTCATTTTCAGACAACATTGAAAGATAAAGATAACAATATAAGCATTTTACCTCATCTGTGTTAAACATGACGGTAGTTATAAAAAATAAGCAAACCATGTTCAAACAAATGCTCCTACCCAAAACTAAAACCAGCTCAGTCCAACAAAGTTCATATTTGGGAAAACATGGCCTTTGTCAAAATGAAAACAGTCCTGAACCCTCTCTCGGCGCCATGACCTCCACATTACGCGGAACACAGAAGGCACCTAATCTAATTATCTCCAGGGGGACACTATAGGTGATAGCACCCTATAATATTGTAAATGCTCACTTCACGATCCATCTTAGACCGGTCTAGGGTTCATATTCGAAACTAAACAAGGTCACCCCAGTGGCCGAACTATGGAACCAATCATCACAGCCTGATAAGAAAGCCATGAAAAACCCCCGGATGGCCAAACACACACTGGGGAAAACTGGTGTGGACAGCGTAACGATCGTCTGCACCGGTTTCCCCAACAATCGAGTGTAGGATGTAAGACCATAACGGCTGCTGGAACTCACACCATTCACCTCAGAATATATACATGTCAAGATGGAAACCTAAGTAAAACAATAACCGCGGAGACAACACAATAGCTCGTCTAATTGAACGGAACGGGAAAAACGAGCATAAGGGCCTACCTGGCACTGTTGCGTGACTAGCGGGAGGAAAACCATTGAACTTCCACGGCGGAGCCACCTAGGAGCGAGGGTACCGACAGGGAGAATCCTAGTTTGCTCGAGTGAAAATGACAACACAGAGAAAAGTCCAAGAATAACGATAAAATAATAATCCACCCCATTCCACTATATATATACTCCCCGATCAACTATAATCGGCGGGAAGAAAAAAGTCATCGGGCGGCAAAAGGATAAGGGGTCAGCGACCAAGTCAACATTGCCTCCGTAACAGCGGATGATGAAATAGTTAGGAGAACTGCAAAGGCATTGGCAGAGAAACAAATCGATACTTGCATCAGAGCTTGCAAGACTAAAGCATCGGAGCAATAGAAGGCTGGAGAGCCGCAACGACGAGACCACAAAAGAAACCAAGTTTCGCAGATCGACAAAAATCAGAGAAAAAACAAGCATGAATTCGACCAAAAACATCGGTCCCGTGGAAAATAAAATCAAACTACGCTGGAAAGATAATGATTTTCAAAGACGTGACGATGAACACTGAAATCCCAAGGATCTGCGAAACAAAAATGGCGGGGTTGAAAGAATTTAATGCAACCATCGAGGAACTTCGCAATTCGCCATTCGCAACTGTGGAAACTGTAGAGACAATACGTTCCAGCAGTATTCCAACAAGCCACCGATTAAGACAAATAAATAAAAGCATCAGAGAAAACAAATCTTGGATAGGACTCGACTTCTTGTTACCTCTCCACAACGGTGGGCGTGCAGATGACTAGACTTCCAACTTAAAGTCCAAAACACTTCCGATGGCAAGGCATAACTAAAACAAATAGTGAAACATTGCTGGCATAAAATTAATCTTTGCGCAAAACATCAAGCAAACCCAAAATATGAGCCAAAATGAATTAAAGGAGGGTCCCGAATTTTTTTGAATTTTGGGAAAATGTTGCAGCTGCAACAATTGGCGACTACCTGGTGAACCCCAGATTTCTGACTTAACTTCTTCCCAGTAAAAGAATGTTTGATCATCTAGCTCATAAGTTGAATTCTTCTAGATGCTTGTATTCCTAAGATGGAAAACACATGCATTTAAATCATCGGGAAGCAGTCCATTCTTTGGGAAATGGGAACACCCAAAATATTTGAAAGTCCGGATAACTCTTTTGAGGCTTAATAGGTGAGATTTATTTTACCTCTGTCTTTGGGTAGTTTCTAGCTTGGAAACCACAGGATCGTAACATATGGTAAACATAACTATTCCTTTGTTCCTCATTCCCATGCCAATTGCACTTTTGTTCCGTTTGAACTTTTGTTCTTTTTGAGTCCTCCATCTGCCTTTCTTTCTAAATTTTATTCAGGCTCTTCTATCCATAGTGTCCTTTTGTGTGAGAGAAGAATTTACTTTTCAGCTCATGGACGGAGAAGAACTTTTGGCAGATTGAAATTCATGTTTCTGATACTTTGCTTTGATATGTATTGCTTCTTTAAGGAGTTTGGACTCTTAACAACCTTTAGGATTTTTGAAATCATGGCATGGGATCATTTATATATAATAAACTGTTTACCTTGCTTCCTCTCTGTGGGCCTTTTTCTATCACTTCCTAGGACATCTTAGATGTGAAATGGATGGAGCCTCGAAATAGTATTCCAGACCTCTTAATCCTGAGTTATTTACAGGGGTTAAGCAGAGCTTCAATGAGTGCATGGCCAATTAGGAAAACTACCTACTAGAAGACATTATATCATTTCCCAAATACAACGCATAGTCTTTTCCCAAAGATTTCAGTTAATCAAGAACCCTGATGTTTTCCATGCAACCAAAATTTTGCCTCTTTATTCAAAACAAAAATAACTAGAAACAAAGCGGTAAATCAAAGCAAAACGACCTCAAATTATTTATGTACAAAATCATTAAATCAAAAGAAAAGAAAATTGTGTCCACCCCTGAAAATCCTTCAAACTAGCGAGTCAAGGGGCTAGGATGGATTGCAGACATGAGATACCTAACCATGGTCTAATTGTACTATTTTTGAAACCGAAACCATGTCTACTGATTTACAATCAATCTCATGAGCCTGAGAAAATCGAAGGAGACCAGGCTGAATGTCAATCATATTGCTGGCATTTTATGAGGCATGATATCTTAGTTCAAGCTCCATTAGATAATTTCCCAGAACAGAATTAGCAGATTCATTTCCTTCCCCCAACTTAGGGATAGTGTGTTTCATGTAAGGTTCTCTTAAAATTTTGATCTGATTTGGGGTACCCTTATGAGGTAACCATAAATGAGACCAGTCTGAAGCAAAATACCCCTTTAACCTTGTAGACCAGTCTCGGTTCAGAACAAGCCCATATCCATCTGGTATGTCAGCCACCATAATATCAATAAATTGACATATCTTGTTGTTTGTAGATAAACGAATGAGAACATTCCTCATTTCCCCTACTACTTTGACACCAGTTCTGTCTAGTTGAATAACTTCCCAGGCAGTGGGTTTTGGCTGCCCATTAATTTTCTTGCAAACTACAAGTGGCATAACATTCACCGATGATCCAGAGTCTACCAAACAATTATGCACCTTATGGTTCAAGATTTCTATAGTCAAAAGGAAAGGTAGGGTTTTAGCCTTCTCTTCCCCAATTAATTCGACGTCCTCCTCCACAGGTTGATTTTCAGTGGGTATTTCTTTTTCTGGCTCTTTAGTATTTTTAGTGTTTCCTTTGTTAACATCTACTTATCCTTCCATAAGCTTGACAGGCTTGTTGATTTGTTCCGTCTCCTGGCTGAAAATGGTAACTTTGGGTACTTTATCTTTAGTATCATTCTTTGACTGTCTCCTAACATTCTTTTGCAACTTCTTAATCTTTGAGACTATTGCGTTGTCTTTAGTTACCAAATTAGGGTCTTTTGTTGTCATTGGTACATTTTCAGGTTTAAGAGTGCTTTTTTTTGTATCGAAAAGCAAGACACAGTCCCATAAAAACATGGTATCATTTTCTTGTTTCTCTATGGTCTTATTACTCTTTTCGTCTTCATCAATGTCCTCGGTCAATTTAGAGTCCAAGATTTGGTTCATTACCAATGTCATCGAATTTAACCATTGAGGACAATTCTTTTCAGAATGAGGTTGTTGGTGAAAAGTGCAGAAATTATCCTTGCCCACCTCTATCAAATTCATCGATGCTGAATCATGTGGAGGGGTTTTGCATTGATTATTATCCTCCCTTTTTTTGTAGTAAGGTTTATAAGCTTTCTGAGCTTCTTTTTCCTTATCCAAATCTATTATTCTATTGGAAATCTTTTGCATCATCTTTAACATTCCCTCAAAATCACGTGACTGCTCCTCTTTAGGTTTAGATAGCAATAAGGTTCTTTTCCCGGACGTTTTTTCTCTAGACTGCTTAGGGTAATCTTCTATACTTTCCTTTTCAGCCTCTAATATTTCTGCTTCTTTGTAATTCTCTGCTAACGTAGGTTTGGCCTTGATTTTGGAAAACATGGCAAACTCGGGTCCCAGAGCTGAGGTATAATATTCAATCAGGACCTTGTTTGAGGGTTTGTCAGTTTCAGAAAAATTATTAAGATAGGCCGCGAATATTTGGGTAAAACTATGCACCTTCTCTTTTATTTCCTTCTTTAAAGAGCATAGTCCTTTCATGAGTGCTGCATGCGTCTTTTGGGTTGCATACTTACTTCTAAAAATTCTTTCAAAGGTATCCCAATCTGGGATAGAGTTGGCAGGAAAACCAAAATACCATGATGCCGCAACTCCTTTAAGAGTGTGTGGGAAAAGTCTACAAACTACATCTTCATGCTCCCCATCTCTTAATCCTTCTATTGCCAAAAAAAAACTTTGTAAATGGTCATCAACCAACATCTTCTCATTTGGATAAAACTTAGGCAGCATCTTCTCAAAGTCTTGAGGCAAGTCGTGCAATGGAGGTGTTAAGTTCAAAGGTGACCTGGCTTTCCAAGCAGGTGGAGGATTAGGTGGGTTGGGCGGTTGATTAGCGTTTACGCCTGCCATGAGTCTGGAAGGAGAGTGAGGGGGTGAATGGACAGGATTACGGACAGGTGCACCATAAGGTGTCTCTGGACCCACTTGATTCAAAGGTTGAACCACTTCCTGTAAGGCTGTTTCTACAAGTTCTTCCAAATCTCCAACCAGCACTGAAGCTTCCAATTTAGGACGGTCTCTCCTTTTATATTCTCTTCTGGGAAAATCAGGGATAATTGGTAATCCTCCAATATTCTTCACATATGCCCTAGTGTGTCTTCTCAGATCATTTATTACTTGGTTGTCCACAACAACATATGTTCCCTATTCTCGTGAGTATTTGGATCAAGACAGAAACTACTTTCGAAATTATCACTGGTGGGGTTATTTCGAGAAAACGGGTTTCCTCAGCCAGCCATGCACTGGCGACTCTCCTTCTAGCACCAGAAACTGTTGAGGCCCAAAAAATCGCAGGCAACAACAGCAAGGGATTCTCCCCAGTCAACGTTCCCAACTAGCCCATGACTGTTTGGTGTAGGGAATCCGTCCGGTTTGTGGTCCGGCTACCATAGGTCAAGTAACAAAAATAAAAGGTTTTACCGGTTGTGACCCGGTCCACCGTATATATTTTTGTATTTTTGACTTTTAGTATGATATGCAAGTGCCTATTTAACATGCAGATTGATAGAGAATGAAAGGAGTATTCACAATGTTATGCGCAGGTTCTTACCTCTCGTCTTAAACTCTCATGCATCTAAATCACACACACAACAAAAAATTTAATCTAACTACCTACCTATCCCTAGGGAGCAAGATTGTCACTTATTAATGAGTAATGTATCTTGTGCATGCATTACAAAGAGAAATTTCAGATAGCTAATATTTCTTCCAAAACACATGAACAATTAAAGATATTTAGACAACCAGATAGCCAATTGCGTATGAACAACATTCATTACTCATGGTGGTAATTTTCATAAATGAACCAGAAATCTGTAAAATATCCCTGATACCTTAAAGCTATAAACCATTCAAGAAGTCTGCAAAATAAAAAAAGTTTAGTAATCTTTTCACCAATTAAAGCATTTATACTGCATTCATAACAACATCATCATGTAAAAGAAATAAGCATGCACAACATAATAATACAAGAATGAGACAACCATATTCACGTGGTTCACCTCGTCCACGAGGCTACATCCACCAATTTATTTGTTCTTTTATTTCTTTATCAAGATAGAGTGCTTACAAAAATCACGGCTCATTCATGGCCGGTTTTATCTTACCTCAAGGCTCTATGCCAAGTGACACTTGTAACTCAATATCCCTATTTAGGACCCTTATAATCAGCTCATAGAATAAATTATTAAGAGCCCCTTTGGGCACATGATGAACAACATTTAAGTACCCTAATAGGTGGGTGTCTTGAAATTTTTACCTTATACTCGGTCAAGTAATATTAGATTTATTATTCTGTTAACCCTTCAAGGATACCTTTACTCCTGAAGTACTCATTATGTACCTTCTATATTATTCTTGGAATAAGCTTATATACTGCAATTAATGTCCCATTTTCCATGATTCGTATTAAACAAGCTGTTCTCCATATCTAGGTATCTTCTGGAGATTTCATTTATAATTCCTATGTACTATAATATCTTTTAAACACGCAAAGTGCACCAAAGTAGTCCTATACATCATTTCTTCTTCATATCTATACTCCAACCGGCATAGACCTCGGGTCTACGAATACTCAGACTCTATAAATTTTCAAACAATAATTACACCTATCACAACCATAGGTCAGTAGCTAAAAGCCATAGAATAAAGCAAAAGGGTATTTCCCCAAACACTGATATTGATCTCATAAGTTTACCCGATCAAACAAATAAGGTATGGGAAATAGAACTGGAACTTAAGGAGAAATAACTTACTCGTGATAGGAAAACGATCGATCACAAGTGCGATACACACTGCGATCCCACTCTTCTGGAAAACGCAAGGTTAATACATATAATGCGGATATGGTTTAGTACCAAAAAGGCTGCTAGTCAAATTCAAATTTAATTCAATGGATCCCAATAACTCACAGATCCCAGCTTAAAATGAAGAATGTTCATGATATGAGGATTTTGCTTTATCGATCCAAGGCATGACGGCTCCAACTAATATATAGTGGATAACCCAAAGGATGGGACTCGCTACATGATTTCCACCTTCAGGGAATATGCATAACAGCACACATAAAAGAATATATATATAGGATAGAGAGGTCGAGAGGTGGACCGAATAATCAACCAAGCCTATGAAGACCCTGAAACGTGACGAGAGAAAAAAAATATCCTTCTTACAAGGATGGCAGCTCTAGGAAGACGAACAAAACAAAACTTGGAGCTTGTTCCCGCCCCAAACAGAATATTTGGATTCCCCTTTTTTAAAAGAGGCTACACCAGTTAGAAAAGGTATGTTCATGGCCTTAGTGACTCCCACTGATAGTCTATCGGCCAGAAGGATCTACCCTTCTACGCCGTACAATGGCAGGATGTTTATGATGATTTTTGAAATAGTATCGAGAGTCTACCAATCACGTCATTATGCTCTCCACAAATCTTCCATATATAACATAGTTCAAAGGTAAAGAAAAACACAGCAGCGATAACTCGCGGCTACACGTTAACAACAACGATTCATCCAGGTTAAAAGAAAGGGGGATTACAACCACGAGGTTGAACTGTATCAATCTTATCTAGCTCTATAAGGAGTTGTAAGATAACCAAAATGTTTTACCAATTGAACTGTTCAATTGTAATTTACGTCAGCGAATTTTCTTCCCATATCTAAAGAAAACTCAAATGAAAGTCACAAACAACGATTTACCTGGCTCGATTTATATGAAGGTTTAACAGCAGTGCATTTTCAATACGATTTTCCTTTGCTCACCATGATTCTCCCCGGTCGTCCCCTCATCAACACGCAGAGGTTGATCACTATAACCTAGAGATCGTCTCGTTTCCACAACACTACCACGTAGTCTGGACCGAGCCATCTATCGTAGCAAGCCCACTCTCACAAAATAAAGAACTGCCAGTGAAAAAGAGTGTAAAAAGATTCCCCCCAAAATGGAGAGGTGTATCTCCTTTTAAAATCACCCAGGTGTATCCCCCTTCCTACTCAGCATTCTACCCTACTTAAAGTGTGAGGCAAACCGACCTGCAACCCTTGGATTCTCCCTCTGAATGCAGTCCTCCATAAAGTATCCATCCGTTTAGTCATAGCTACCTTTTCACGTACATGGAGTGCTCTCAACCACCACCAAAATTTGCCGTGGGTACTCTACTGGAAAAATCCATTTTCCACGCTGTCAAAATAAATGCATAATTTATTGCTCCATCATGCCGAAGGAACACTGCCGATAGACACCCCAATATCGTGGATAATTTAAGGGAGGTAGATTTTCCCAAGGAAGAAATAATTCTCCCTCTCATTAATACTACCTACAATCAAGGATTAAAGTCGTGCTCCAACAAATGATCTTATATCATTTTCTTTGTACCAATATATATTATATATATATATATATATAAAACACCCTATAATATTATATATCATCATCTAGTATAACGCCATTGTTATTATTCAAGGTAGGTTTATATAGAGGCATTGCAATTTCCCCGACTGGCAGTCCCTTAAAGATTTAGTACCTTGCTAGTTTTTCTTTGTTGTTCCTTAAAACTTGTTACCATTTGAATCTTTTAAGTCGAAGCTAAGATGATTGAAAAATATCCTCTTATCACGGCTTAAATCATGTAACTAGGCTATAATATCATAGCCAGAATAAATCCAACGAAGTAGGGAATCCCTCATAGGGTGAGTTCTTACCTCTAACACTACCATAATAGAACGATATGTAAGATTATGTCCTCGAATTATGGTTCCCTAATTCCTTGGATTTTTTTCTCCTTGGTTCTTTCTTTAACCCCCCCAACCCTCTCGTCAAGGTTACTAGGCGTCTTGAGTTGGGATAAGTTTTTTGTCCATGGTGGGTTTATTTAGCCCTTTTGTTAAGTTGTGTCATTGTATTTTCATTTTTTAAGTATTTTTACTTAGGTAGTTAACATTTATAAGCCACAAGGTGTTGTCTTGGGTGGGGCCTTGGCCTTGAGCTCCTCACCGAGACTAGTACAATAATATGCAAAATTACAAAATATTCCAGGGCATAGGAGAGGGATATTACATCATTCAGATAAGAACATAGGCCCTAAGAGTTAGAACGATCTCATAGTTAATGAACATAAAGTTGAAAATGAAATAGTTCCTCTTCAACAAATCCATAGCATAACATTTGAACATCCCACCAAGATTTCTCCAACAAGCAAACTGTAATTCTCTATTGCAAAAGGAAAGCGTTCTTCTTACAATAAGTCTTCACTAATCCAACTAGGAAAAAG
Organism: Pseudotsuga menziesii; assembly: GCA_001517045.1. Classification (NCBI taxonomy): domain Eukaryota; kingdom Viridiplantae; phylum Streptophyta; class Pinopsida; order Pinales; family Pinaceae; genus Pseudotsuga; species Pseudotsuga menziesii. Next base: position 122,790 of record LPNX011213833.1, on the reverse strand, counting down.
TCCCCTTCTCATCTAAATATTCTATATTTATACAAGAGAACAAGACTGTTGGGCTGCCCACGAATGACTCTTGGGCTTCCCCAACTCTTTGCCTCCCAAAATTTACTTTCACGAAGTGTTTATAAAATTTAAAAAATATTACAAAAGTGAAAAAATGTTCATGAGGAGGGCCCCACTTGATTACTCAAAAATTTCTTCCATGCTGAATCCTCTGAAGCAATACTTTCAAATTCAGAAGGTTCCAAGAATTGAATATTTATTTTGAATTTTGCAGCCTGGTTTCTGATGACTTCTATCCTGGCTGCGCTCAGGCGAAGCTAGTCTTCTAACAGCGACACACTAATCACAGAATGATCTACCTCATTCCTTAGGGTCTGTTCATCTAAATCCTTAATGAGCTATATCCTTTTTTCATCTTCACGATACCTTCTTTGCAAAATTTCTAAAAATAGGCTGTGGTCTAGAAAAGCATCTAGTCTTTGCACATCCTCTACCTGGCATCGATTATAAGTAATCAGAAGCCTCCTGAAGAATTCTGCGCATGCCCCTCTTGTATTTTTAACAGCCTTCTTGAACTCTTCGGCTGTGTTGATGGCAAACTCCAACAAATCGTAGTCCTACCTGAGAGCTTGTTGATCTTTTGAGGTTAACTCTGTGGGAGTTTCTTCATTAGCTTCTAACCTTGCCATCCTTCCTGTCAGGACTTCCAGGATGTCCTGAGATCTATCAATAAAATAAGAAGAGGTTTCCAAAATCTCTTCCAGCCGATTATCCACCTGCAATACCTTACACCGCTCTTCCTCAATGGCCATCTGTAGCTGGTGCATTCTTCTTCTCTGTGCTAGAAAATGCTCCTTGAAAGGCTGAACACTAACCTGCTGTTCCCTGGCTTCTTCTAAAGCTACTGTCAATGAGGTGATCTTCTCTTTAAGTTCTGCCTTCTGCGCTTGAGATTGCCTTTCACCTTCCTCCAAGGTAGCCTTCTGTAGCTCCAAATCCCCTATACTACCTAGCAGCTGTTCCTTTTTTGCCCTCAACTCTTGATATTCGTGCTGCACCTTCTCCAGACATTCTTGGGTGGTCTCCATAGATCTCTTCTCTATCTGGAGGACCTGAAGTTCAGCTTTTGAAGACTTGATTTCCTCTTGTATGTATTCAAACTTTATCTTTAACCTATTATTTTCTTCTCTTTCCTTTCTCAGGGTATCTTTGAGTTGAGAAGAAGACTTCTTCGACTGCTCAAGATCTGTCATTATTTTATCTACATTGTCCTCGGAAGCATGGATCAATGCATACCCCACTCTGATAGTGAACCTGGGGTCTTTGTCTGTCCCGTATACAATAGTTGTATCATTTATCATTTTACCAGACAGCCCCCCGGTTTCAACCTTCCTCTCAGTCCTCTTTACTATCCTTTTCTTTTCTTTATCATAAAAGATAGTATTAAAATCCGGTACTTCCTCCCCTTTCTTCTGTTCAAATGGGATTAATCTAAGGGTGGGGACCATGGCTTGTCCTGGTGTGCTGGCAGTAGGCACTTCAGGATCTTGAATGCCAGGGTTTTCCAAGTCCTGAGCCTGACTGTCTGCTACGTCAGAGGCTGATTGCTCTGTCACTACCCGTGTCAGCTTTGTCTTCTCTGCTTCCTGCTTCTTCAGCTCTTCATCTATCTTCCTTTTTTCTTCTTCTTCACTTTTGGCAAATTCTTCTACCTTTTTGGCTGCCTCTTGTGCAACTCTTCTCTTTTCCTCCTCCTCTTCTTTTAGCCAGCGTTTGGCCTCTTGGGATAGCCTCCTAGCCTCTTCACTTCTCATCCTGGTTTCCTCCTCCTCGGCCTTTGCCTGCTCGTCCTATCCCCTTCCACCTTTGGTGGTGATTTTCTTTTTAAACCTTCTTCTTAAGGCCGCCATGTTCTTTGCACTGTGAAAAATGGACTCCTCTCTATCGCAGTGGCTAGTGTATTCAAAATGTACATTTGCTTCTTTGTAGTGCTCTACAACCTTATTCTGGGAGTCATTCCTGTGGAAACGAATTTCCCCAAAATGCAATTTCTCCAACTCCTCCATGACTTCATCGGCCTTCTTTACCTTGGTAAACTTGTAGCTTCCCAATCTGAAAGGCAACGGAGGGTATGATGCTTTCTTATGTTCAAATAGAAAACTCCCTATGCCATCTAAAAAGACTTGTCTAACTGCTTCTTTGTGGATTACATAGTCTATGGCATACTTAGGCAGCAGTGAGGGTGCTCTAGAGCATCCAAACATTCTGAAATATAGTCCATCTTCAGTCAAATAATAGTCTGCATACTCTTCAATCACCTGCAATGCCTCCTCCGACATGCAGTTGCACTCTTTCAAGAAAATCAAGGTATACAATGGCATAATGAAGTGCTCACACACTTCCCTGTAGTGACTGTGGTATTTTTGGGCCCACAGTGGCTTGTATGCTGAGTAAACTGGTGTTCTTTCTTGGTCCCATATATACCTTAGGTTGGGGAAGGGTTGATTGCATAATATGCAATCAATCAGTATGGAGCTCATGTAGAACTCTGATCTCTTTTGAGACACCCCTCCTAATGCTGATGCTATGCAAGTCGAGAGGCTATTGGACACAATGTTGGCCCAGTTGGACATGGTCCCTTGTGTTGCAACATAGAAAATGATAGGCACCCACTCTAATTTGAAACTTTTATCGTGGGCCCTACCGAAAATCCTGTTCAGCATCAGGGAGATGAACCTGTAAGGGGTTCTTAGACTTGCAGTGTCATACTCTCCAGTTGGCCTGGTTCTAAAGTTTTTTCCAGGCATGAGCATCCTCTTTAGTGTCTTGACTAGGTCCATCCTAATGATTTTCAACCAGTCTTCAGTCAGATATATTTGTGCTTCTGGTAAGTGGTAATCCAGGGCCACATATCCAGGGCTATAAGCAGCATAACCTTGCTTATCAACATTTTCCAGAATCATGGTGGTTACATCTGCCCTGGGCAGAATCCACCCAATCACCTCTGAGCATGGAAAAAGCTCAGGTCTCTTAGCAATTTTCATCAAGGAGGAGCTCTCTATGTTGGCATAGATGTTTTCTTTCTCAAAACCTATGTAAGGAACCTCTCGGTGCGTAATCAATCTGTAAATATCCCCCCATTGATATTTGGGTTCTACACCAATCATGCATTTGGTGTCCTTGTAAGTGTATTCAACTTTGTTGATGACCTCGACTTCAGGTTCCTCTTCGACCGCGGAAGCCTTCTTCTTTTGACGTTTAGACATCTTAAGTTCTGAGGAATTTCCCTGTCACGTACAGAAATGTATTTTAGGTTCTGTTAGGTCATTTCCGGACAACAGTGAAAGATAAAGATAACAATATAAGCATTTTAACTCATCTGCATTAAACATGAGGGCAGTTATAAAAAATAAGCAAACCATGTTCAAACAAATGCTCCTGCCCAAAACTAAAACCAGCTCAGTCCAACAAAGTTTGGATTTGGGAAAACACAGCCTTTGTCAAAATGAAAATAGTCATGAACCCTCTCTCAGCGCCACGAGCTCCACGTTACGTGGAACATAGAAGGAACCTAATCTAATTAGCTCTAGGGGGATGCTACAGGTGATAGCACACTATAAGACTGTAAATTCTCACTTCACGGTCCATCTTAGACCGGTCTGGGGTTCAGATTCGAAACTGAACAAGGTCACCCCAAGCGGGCAGTAGAACAACAAACAGGTCCTGGTTTGTGAAGACATGAGCGGCCGAACTATGGAACCAATCATCAAGGCCTGATAAGAAAGCCATGAAAACCCCCTGGAAGGCCAAACACATAATGGGGAAAACTAGTGTGGACATCGTAACGGCCTTCTGCACCGGTTTCCCTAGCAATCGAGTGTAGGCTGCAAATCCATAACGTCCACGGGAGAAAACATCAAGTAAACTAAAAAACACCCCCCACTGACAGTCATACCATTCACCTCAGAATATATACATGTCAAGATGGAAACCTAAGTAAAACACTAACCGCGGAGACAACAAAACAGCTCGTCCAATTGAATGGAACGGGAAAACAAGCATAAAGGCCTACCTGGAATTACTGCACGACTGGTGGGAGGAAAACCGTTGAACTTCCACGGCGGAGCCACCTAGGAGCAAGGGTATCGACAGCGAGAATCCTGGTCTGCTCGAGCGAAAATGACAGCACAGAGAAAAGTCCAAAAATAATGATAAAATAATAATCCACCCCATTCCACTATATATATACTCCCTGGTCAACTATAATCGGCGGGAAGAAAAAATTCATTGGGTGGCAAAAGGATAAGGAGTCGGAGAGTCAACATTGCCTCCGTAACGACGGATGATGAAACAGTTAGGAGAACCACAAAGGCATCGGTAGAGAAACAAATCGATACTCACATCGGAGCTCGCAAGACTAAAGCATCAGAGCAATAGAAGGCTGAAGAGCCGCAACGGCGAGACCACAAAAGAAACCAAGTTCCGCAGACTGGAAAAAATTGGAGAAAAAACAAACATGACTTCGACCAAAAACATCGGTCCCATGGAAAATAAAATCAAACTACGCCGGAAAGATAACGCTTTTCAAAGACGCAACGATGAACGCCGAAATCCCAAGGATCTGCGAAACAAAAACGGCGGGGTCGAAAGAAGTTAATGCAATCATCAGGGAACTTCGCAATGCGCCATCCTCAACTGCGGAAACCGTAGAGACAATACGTTTCGGTGGTATTCCAACAAGCCACCGATTAAGACAAATAAATAAAAGCATCGGAGAAAACAAATCTTGGATCGGACTCGACTTCTTGTTACCTCTCCGCAACGGCGGGCGTGCAGATGACTAGACTTTCGACTTAAAGTCCAAAACACTTCTGATGGCAAGGTAGAACTAAAACAAACAATGAAACATCACTGGCATGAAATTAATATTTGTGCAAAACGTCAAGCAAACCCAAAAGCTGAGCCAAAATGAATTAAAGGAGGGTCCTGAAATTTTTTGAATTTTAGGAAAATGTTGCAGCTGTAACAGTACCTTAGATATATGTGTGATTTTTGTAGTGAATGAATGAATGTAGATTGGTTTAACATTGCATAGATGTATGACGGATGCATTGTATTAATGGATATGATTATGTTGTATGCCTACTATTTATTTACTCAAGTTTCATAAAGCAAGGGTGGAATACAACTTAGCTACTAAAGTACTGTGAATACAAGTAATCCACCCCCTGGACTTCATTGGAAGAATTGGCATAGAGCCAAGGTACTAAAACACCCTCCCACACAAATGTAAACATATGCTTCTGGTAGTTACCCATAAATGAGAGATATCTCGAGTGAGACAGAATCCATGTCGCAGTTGCTTTCGGTTGCGCTCTTCTTCGTCGGGATGATATGTCGATCTTTGATTTGTTGAGCAGAAGGGAACGAACCTGGGTCGGATTCCCTATGAAAAGGGAAATGGGAAAATGCCAACAATACATTTCATATAATCACATTGCAAGGAATAAGAATACAATCACTGATGCATTTGTAAATTATATACTCGATTGGAATTCGACACATACATTGTAAAATTAAAATAGACAGACTCATCTGGAACACATGTAAATAACCAAGTCAATATATATATATGTGTGTGCGTGTCTGTGTGTAAAATATGCTCATAATACATCGAGTTTGATCCAAATATCCTATCATAAGTACATCAAAATAAAAAAATAGGATTGAAATCCATAACATGAATATATCTGGGGGTGCTCCTCATCCTCCTTGGCTGCAACAGCCTCTACAGCCTCCCAGTAACACAGTACATCCTAGGTTACCCTTCAAAGAAGGTGTAACTAGGATGAAGGAACTACACCAATATTCTCTTGCATGACCACAAGCATCCTCTCCATCCCGAGAGTGGGGACATCATGGTTAAGTCTGGCCAGCTTCCCCTCTGCCACATGAAGCATTGCTTCATCACCTCCAATCTCCACCAGTCAAACGAAGGTCCTAGGGTGTTTGTCAGGTTGGATTGGTCCTATATTTGCATATCAACAAAATGTATATCAAAATTAATTACATATGCATATATATATTTATGAACAACATTTCAAAAAAATTAAATAATCAAAAAGTAAAAAGTCATACCCATCTCTCCCCATGCTCCTCCAAGAGGGAGGATGAGCTTTGGATCGCCTCTAAAATCCAAACCTACATAAGGGAACTCGTCGAATGAAGGCACCTGTCTTCTCCACCAGGATTATAAGTCATCATTGTACCCACTCTATATTCCACCTCCACCACCATGTCGGAGAAATATGTCACCCACTGCATGAGTCTAGTTTCACAGGGTGGGCATGGTGGTAGTGTAATTGTGGGAATGAGGGAAGGAACTCTCTCTCGAAAAAGATACTAGTATGCTTGCATATAAAAAATTATTCTTCCTACCTCTCTTGCAGTCAGATAGTTGTTTCTTCATAATCGGGACTAGTCCCGAACACCAATCATATAGTACTCCTCGCAATAAATCTACCGCTATGCACATGTGTGTCCGTGTAGCTAAGTGTAAAGTGAAATATCCAGCTCCTCTAACTCCGGTGCTCACTATAACATTCAATGGAAATCTAGTGATCTATCCAATAGGTATTTGAGTACCCAATTTCTGAGTCCTGGGTAGGCAATACGTGTTAATATAGTTTTGGACACTGAGAGGGTCACCGCCTCGACCAATACCCTCCATGTTCATAGATTCTCCTTTGTGCAATAAACTTGGTATGAAGTATATGTATTTTGCATTCAATTCCAAGGTTTCCCCTTGGAGGTCAAACAAGTCGAGATCAAGATCCCATAAGCTCATTAATTTCTCAATCAAACAAACTTGTGCATGCATTTTTGACATGCAGTAAAATTTAAGTAAGCCACATCTTCGCAAATCTTGAAAGGTCACGAGATCAGCCATTTCCTGATGATCCGTATCCTCGTGCTCTATTTCTCGCCATTCCAAGACCACGGTGACCTTCCAAATTTTTTTTCGTTAGATTTTGCATAAAAATCCACACCCCACAGTGACCGTGACTGTTTAGTGAGAATATCGCGATCCATTCATGGGTCGCCTTACTTCCAACTCGCAGTTACAATACGAAATTGTGGGTGTAAAGAAGGATACCCGTGATGCCTTTAGGGATGGCCTAAAATCCATTATAGATCATGAAAATTTAAAAATGGAAAGCATGAAATTAAAGAGGAGGGAGAGAATAAGTACCTGCACTTCGTGGATTCGAAAACCGTCAATCAAATTTCCCACAACGATCGATCAAAGGAAGGAGTAAAATGGCTAAATTTGGTAAAAAACTCAAAATGGTATGTTTTAATTTGATTTTGAACTATTTATAGTAAAATTTTGTAATTTTTACCCACTTTGTATAGTTAAAATCATTTTTATATTATTTGAACTAATGCCATGTGTTTTTTACCTAACTGTTATAGGTCCTGGATGATCTGAAATATGATTTCCTTTGCATTTAGGGTAGGATCTAGTTTCCGCTGCATACTTTGCACTTATACCTCATCCTCCATTTGAACCTAGGATCTCTTTTCATCCATGTACTATGATGTATAACCACTCTGTACCTTGCAAACATCGTTGTTCTTCGATGGTTAGGGCCTCCTTTACATGTGAAACCCTAGTTAGAACATTTCATTGTCATTATGGTTCCCATGCCACTGTTGTGCTAGGTTGCGCGAGCCTTTGTAGTTGTTTTTCATGTCAAAATGGACCTCATTTTGCATATTTTTACCAAACTACCCTTGATTATAAGGCTCCCCACCCTTATGGAGTTATGTTTAATCCTTGGCCTGACTCCTTAAAATTGACTGGATAGCTGAGTTACTTGTTTGTTTAGAGTCGTTAAAGTAATCGAATGATCATCCACACTGGTGGTAGTTTATCACTTTTTCGGACCATGTGGATTACTTACGAAAAATTAATACTCTATTTTCTTCGAAATCTAGAAGAGTATCTTCAGGCATAGGGTTATCACTTTTTCGGACCTCAAGGACTAAACGTATGGAAAAGGAACTTGTTAGAGCTTATTTTTCTCTTTTTTGTGCTATGGACCTAAACTCGATGCTTTGTTCGCTAAAATCTAAGAACAAAGCATCGAGTTTATTGTTGTCAGTCCTATTCTTGTAAATAAATGGAACTTTCCGAGTGATATTTCCTTCCTTCACACTAGTTAAAATAAGGCTATATGTTGCTTTTGAAGGTGTGTCGGCTAGGTGATAATTTAAACCCTTTTTCAGACCTTTTCGACCAAGTACGAAAAAGGTGCACCTTAGTTCTTCGGAAGCTAAGAGAGTTCTCCTGTGGATTGTTTTATACTTTTTCGGACTCAAGAGACTAAATTTTCGAAAAAGTACCTCCCTCGAGTCTTCTTTGGAGTTTTTAGACTCTCAAAACTATGAAAACACTCAAATATCATTTATTAATTTGGCCTCATAAAATCCATGGATCAGTGACATATAAAGCATTATTTTCTCCTCTTCAAGCTTGTAAAAAAATGAAGAAATAATCGAGTTGAATTTCATGGATTCGTTAAAACTTAAGAAGAAAGGAAAGGAATAATTTCTCTCTTTGGGTTATAATTATGTTGGTAGCATGTCATTTTTGAACAAAGCACTTTTTGAACCTCCCGATAATCATGTCTTAGTTTTTCACTTTTTAGTTCAGCTATCATTTCGAGTTATTAGTCCTCCACTTGTCCTTTACACATGTGGAATATGTTCATGTATCCTACATGATAAATAAGTCTAGTTGTTCCATCTGAAAGTATAAATCTTCCTTGGGTCATATCTATGTCGTTCTCACTATTCAAGGATTCTCACCTCTGTATGATTCTCCTGATCCATATCATTTTCATTCTTGATATTTCCTTGTGTCTATCTTCCCTTATCCAGTCTTCCAGTTACTCTTGTGATCTATTGAAGGATTCATTTCCTTCCTCTTCACACTACGGTTTATGATCAACATCTCCTGAAGAACAAGACCTAGAGTTCCAAAGATGATACCTTAGGATTCACTACCCATATTGGTGAAATCCTTTGCATCAGTGGTCAACATCACTAATTTGTTGACACTCTAATGGATTCCTTCCATGTTCAACTTCAGATCACATATTCACATGGTAGGAGTTGTACTAGTTACTATGGATTTGGACGAAGACCTCAGGTTACAACCTCTATAACCTAAGTTGCGCAAGATTGTGTTATGTTCTATGATACTATATCCAACTATTGAAGACTCATTATTGTATATTGTTTATTTGATCCACCACTGTAAAACATATGTGGCCCCGTTTCTCGTACTATGTGATGTAATCAATGTTGTAGAGGAGCTAGTGTTCCACTTTATTGAACATGGCATCCTCAATAATGATTTTGTACATGACTTTGATCTATCTATTTTAGGTACCTCTCAGTGACCTTGATAACTAAGTTTCTCAAAGATAAAATATTTGTAATGTATTTCGGCCATCGCTTCTTGCTGACCTCATACATTAGGGGGCATCTATTATACCATGAAACAACACTTCTCTATCCAAGTTGTGACACTAAACAAGTCAGTACACAAAAGGAAATTATGGATATAAGTTTCCAAAAATATATAGATGAATATATTCCTTAATACATTTTATTCCTTCCAGTATTTCTCATGTTTTTAAATGACCTTATCTTGTAATCGTGACTATTTATGATTGCATGTTGCGATTCATTCGATGGAATCCCTCTATGAAAGTCGTGGTTAAATTATCAAAATATGTATTAGCAGGTTTCCTTCACATGACTTGTGATCCATTTGTGACCTGCTAGTATATGCACCCACAGTTACATTAAGAAAAAAAATTAAAAAACACAAACATGATGGTGAGAGACAACTGGGTTCAAAATCATAACGTCCCCAACCTCCCTAACTATCCTAACCTTCGTAAACCCCCCTAATCACCAAGTATAAATAGAGGAGAGGGGTAGAGGTTAAGAGAGAATCTTAGAAGAGAAAGGTTATGGTAGAGGAATCATTGGAGATTGGAGCAAGAGAACTCAGTTCTTGGTCAGAAGAGGAGGGCTTGTCTCAGATAAAGGTTGTATCAATCCTTGCTTATGAATAAAGAGTGATGTTATTCCACATTATGTGTCGATGTTCTTATTTGTTACGATTTATGAATTAATTATTATCTATATTTATATGAAATTGTAATATTTCATTCATCTTTGCATAACCTTTAAGATCTATGTGTTAGATATCAATCTATTTTGCAGGTGTTGAGGATCTTGAAGTTTATGGAGCATTTGAAGAGAAGACTAAAGCTAGGACCAACCTTCATAAATAAGTTGCAAGTCCTTTTTTTCCTATTTGTCTCATAAATATCTCTATAATGTTGTATGTATTCAAGTTAAATATTCATATGTTGATGACCCCAGAGCCTTTTGTCATAAGGTAGAATCCCTGAACAACATATGCCTAACATTAATTTAAATAAAGTTTACCCATGACCAACACTTTTATCTAGATATATTTTAAACTTATTGTGGGGAGCTTGTTGTGCATATATTGCTATATTTTCTTGGATTTATGGGATTTAATGTTTAGGGTTTCTTGTTGTTGGAGATTATATGCCTCCTGGAAAATGGTGTAACATTTGTAGGTCCATATAGGGTTGTATAGCGTTAATAATCTTGCAATTGATATGGATTTCAACAAGGAAACTTTAAGAGCGTCAAGCCTTGAATACATTCCATGAATATTAACAAATATCTTCCAAACAAATAGAACCTTCAAATAAAATGTAATACTTTGCAAAAATGAAATGAGAGGAGGACAAATGGTTTTTGAAGCATCCACATTTTGATTGAAAAAAGATAATTTTGGCGGCATGAGGCTTGAGATAGCCTCCACAAATATCAAATAAATTTATCAATAAATTAAACCCTTAATGAATAATTGTATTCATTTGCAAACTCAATCATTCATAAATTATTCAAACAAATTCAAAGTTGCAGGTGTGAGCGTATCACCAGAGACATTGTAGGGTTTAGGATATCCCCTCTGCTCCTCTACTCCTCTACTCCTATAGATTTCCCACGCTAGAAAAGGATTTCCCACTTGCTTGCGCTAGAAGAGAATTTCCATAGAGGATTTCCCAAGATGGAGTTGGGTAATGGATGAATAATGGTTCAAGGATATGGTGAGAGTTAGACAATAGAGATAATTAATTATTGCCATAAATTCATTATTTATACTATTTCCTTTCTGTTATACCTCGCAATGGCACTCATATGTCCGAGTAATAATACCAAATGTGTCGTTACACAAAAGGACAACATGGATATAAGTATCCCTATATTTATAATAGGATTAGACCTTTAATACATGCCATTAAATCCAATATCATCTAACTTTGCATATCAAATCACTTGGAATACACGACTCTCCTTTTAGCAACCCACGTACCATATGCGAGTCTGCCTCATGCAACTCACGTAGAGTGGAATATGTGAGTTTCCTCAAAGGAAAATGCGTATTATTCACGAAATCTTCCATTACAGGACATGTATTTCATTAAGATTTGTTAAAAATAAAAAAATATGATTAATCAAAGGGAAGTTGGGCTCAGTTTGGAAACCTCTTCAACTTCTTTAACCATCCCAGCTTCAAAATCCTTCCTCACAAACAATAATAAAAAGAGGGGAAGGGTGTGAGGAAAGGGGGACTAAATTTGGAGGAAAAGTTATGCTGGAGAAATTTCATTGAGGAGAGGAGCAATAGGACTCAGAGATAGGTCTTGCAGAGGATTTGCAATGTTTCCAGAAACTCTATTAATAAAGATTGTCATTTCCTTCCATCATTATGTAATGAATGCTTCAATTGTTTTGAGTAATGATCTAGATTGTAATTTGATTTTAATTGCAATATTTGTTTATGTTCATTTCTCATGTGTTATAAAAATTGGAGATGCTTTGAGGAAAGTTGCTTTCTTTTTGTAGGTGTTGAATATTGGAAACAAAAGAGCATTGGAGAGAAGAGGCCAAGATAGGATCGAACATAGAAACAAGGTGCACAATCCTATCTCTTTATATTTAATAAATGCTTGTAACCCTATTTGTAATTTGTCTGCAACCTTATAGTATGTTGGTGGGCTTCTAAACCACATCCATAGGATAGATTTCCCTCACAACAAAATTGGTGACTCCGCTGGGGAATCTATTGTTTGGGGTCTCTTTGATAGTTTTTTATTTCCCATCTTGTCCATTATTGTTCTTGTCTATGACCTGATTTCATAAATATTCAGTGAGTCCAAATCGATCATTCAATATTTAAGTCCATTATTTTTTCTTTTTAATTTTTTTAGGAATCTGCGGGTATCTCATACTTGCAGTTGCATGTACTTTGCAAATACGTGGGTTTACCACAACACAATCGTGAATGGTACGTGGATTTTCTTTTGAAAAATCATGTATTCCTTGTAGGTAGTTATGTGAAATCTATGGTTTTGTTTAAAAGTATATTTTTGCATTTTTAATTCCTCCGGGACTTTTTCCTGAATTTGTTTGAGATTGTTGCTTTCTTAAGTTTTTGTTTGTTTATGTTGTAAGCCTCCTTTTTAGTGAGTTAAGTTGGATAGTATATTTTTTTCAAGATTTGCATGGTCTTCAAAGTTTGTTTTTATGATATCTGAATGCTGAGTCTGATTAATACATTTATCCATTTTGCTCATTTATGTTTGTTTGCAGTGCACTTTCTCTCATTTTTCTTTTGAAATCCAAATAATAAAACAAATAATTTAGGTGCATACTAACTTAAGTAGACACATTTTGCATTTGTTTTCAAGTTTTCAAAAAGAAAAGCAAACAAAATTTCATTTGATTTCCAAAGTCCAATAAACAAGTTTAATTAATTTTTAAAAAGGAAAGATAAATTAAATGACAATGTTAATTTTAAACACTTCACATTATACTTTTTGCCTTTTCTAGTCAAGTAAATAAACATCATAAGTTGCACGGTCATCACCCTGAGTAAAAAAAAGCCTTAAAAAGAAGGTTAATATTTAAAATTGATTAGGAACCATTTTATTTTTAGGGACATCACCAACTATCTTAGGCCAGGGTTTTGGATTAGGACTATATATAACTATCCAAAACTTTTTAAAATTCAGACATAGTGGCATGTTGCTTAGGAAATTCACCTTTACAGGAAAGTAAACTGGAAAGCCCCTCTAACACAAGAGTCAAGTACAAGGTCGTCTAAAGCTTGAGTTGCAGATATACCCCTTCAATACTTAGTGGAACATAAACCAGGATTGTTGTACATACAGGGGTTCATTCAGTACCACCCATGTCCCCGTGTGGTGCCATTGTTGTTTGAATGTCGGGCTTGTTACCCTACCCATGCATATCAGTTAAATAGATGACTATTCTGTCGAAAATTTCTAGTAGATATGGTAACCATAATGTCTTGACCTAGAGTTCTCACACATGTGACGCTGGAAGGATATTTCCATTGTACCTAGGGAATACGTGGGAGGAAACCCCATGCAATAATTGGGAGGTTAGTTGGTAATTCAAATTCTTTCACCTAGAAAACTTGTATTGAGACCCCAGGTAACTAATCTTCATCTCTTCATTGGTATGTTATAGGCCCTCATCATCCAAAACATTCCTTTGGAAGGCATATCTTCACCTTCCTGGTTGTGATACTTAGGAATTTTTTTAGTGGTATGTTGTTTGGTTTGCTTGTGATATAGTTTGACGCTTAGGTGCGTGTAAATAAAGTCTTTAGATGTGGAGGATCAACATCCTCATAGATCCCGAAGGTTGAAAAACCTTCCTCCACTTACGCCTGTGCAACCTCCACCGCTACCTAGAAGGCAAAGAATCAACACAAGTAGTTCATTTGAACCGGATGGTTTTAGCGAGAGTCCAAGGGAACCTGAACTAAGGTATAGTCAACCTGATCATCCATCAATAGAGATTGAATACTTGCAGGATGAAGAATTTGAAAGGAATTATAACTCACCTCTTACTCATGATTTGAGACATCCAATACTTATGCAAGCTGGACCTTTTATTTAACTCAGTCTTGGTGTCCCCTTAAGTTTTGTCATGCTGAATACAGGAGAAGGATATAGGGATATTTACACCCCCCACCTCAGCCATGTCATCCGGTGGAGTATCTCCTCCACATGTGAGTGTATCATTGTCAAACATACCCAATGCACCGGTAGTATCATTGAATTTCACTTCACCTATCCCTATGTCTCTGAGTAATAGAGTGGGTATCCCTTCAGTACCCACAAACACTACTACTAGTCCATCTAATGTGGTGGTTACTAGGGTACCCAATATTCCTTTTACACCCTCTCCCTTGTTCCATAACTTTCATAATTATCCCAGTGGTTCCACTCCTTTCATCCAAGGGTATCCCTGGTATGGAGGACACATCCCTCCATCCTCACCATATGTAGGTCCCACACCTACTTTTTTTGGTGTGTCTTCTGGAAGCCCAAATACTTTCTCAGGATTCATTTTTAAAACTACAAGTAAGGTCTCGACCACACTGATTGGAAGCTATTATTTTCAGTATTTGGTGGAATATCAATAGCTCCCATATCTATGAAACCCGTTTTGGTAGGAACCAAGAAAACTCAACATAACACACCTCAATTTAGTAACCCCTTGGCATTCAGATGGATTAATTTTCAAAAAAATGTCACTTCTTCACAACCGGTGGCTAGTGGATACCTGAGTGAACCTTATGGGAGCATTGGTGTGGACACTTCCTCACACCAAGTTCCTCAATGCCAAACTCCAGCTAAGCCTCTTCTTCCTTTTCTGGAAATGTTAAACTTGCTAGACCTCTCAATACTAATGAACGACCCTATGCACCATGATATGACTTGGCCATCATTTCCTATCAAGCTACCTTCAGATATTCTAAAATTTGAAGGGAAAGCTGGAGAGGATGTTAGTGACAATGTCACAACTTTCCATCTATGGTTCTCCTCAAAATATTTGAACGATGATTTAATTCAGTGGATGCTTTTTGAAAGAAACCTGACTATTGTAGCAGCTAAATGGTACATCAAACTTCCATATGCTGCTTATGATGGGTTCCTTAATTTAAACACTTTTTTCTCAATCAATTTCGACTTCTGATCCATTATGATGTCGGCATCGATCTTTTGTTGACATTTTGACAGAATAAATCCACTCAAATTTCTAATCACATTCAGGAGTGGAGAAGAAGAAAGAGGTTGATTAAAGCTAATATTGCTCCATGTTTTTTGATGGAATGATTTTTAAAATCACTTTTACCATATATCTCAAAAGATGTTTCAACTTCTGGAGTGCCGACTAAAGAGGAAGCCATTCTCAGAGCCCAAAAACTTGACCTGATCTCCACTCAATATTGGATTCTCTATGAGATCATACCCGGTGTGCCAAGGTATAATTTAGACTTTGCAAAACTAAATCTTGGACCATGTACTAATGTCATTGTAGGTTTAGTCCAATCACCCTCTGTGGAATCACTGGAAAAGCAAATACATGAACTATCAGTGAAACAGTCCGCGGTGCAAGGAGGCCAAGCTGTGATCCCCTCCCCTCATAATTCAGAATGTTTTAATACACAATCCACCCAAAAGGGAACTCAACAGTTCAATGGTAATAAAAAAGGGAAGACAAAAGGGAAGAAAGGGGAGGGAAATCAAAATAAACAAAAACCCATGAACAATGCTGAGGGGGAAAGAAAGAGAAGAAAAAGGTGAATTTTCCCTGCGAACTTTGTTATGAATAGCACTTTACTTACCAATTCCGTTTGATGGAAGAAGCTCAGAAGTTGTTGAAGAAACAACCTGCTATCCTTATGGACCCTTTATTGCAAGGACAAAATGCAAATCCGAGCGATATGAAGAATGGCGGGGGCACTTGGAACAATCCCCTTGCTGATCAATCATACATCAACATGGTCCAATCCCAAAATCTATTGCAAATTAGAGAAAAAAATTATGAATATGAGTCTTCACAGAATGGTAAGCAACCTATTGAAGCACTAGCCCCACTTTTGATTGAAGTATAAGTTGAACCTATGCCGAAGACACCAAAAGGTGTCTTCAAGAATAAATACGACAACACTAATGTGAGGGTTTCTCCCAACTAACCATTGTGGAGGACCTAGCCTAAAATCCTTGTGTTATGTTTTCCTTAAAAGAGTTACAAATTTTTCCTTCACATCGTAATTCAATTTTGGAAGCTATCAATAGTACGAATTCTGTGAGCTTAACAACCAAGTTTGACTTATCCGATGTCAAACTATGCTTTCCCTATCAGGTAGCCTTCCAAATCGAAGTAGTTTATGGTTTTAAAACCATTGGATGAATTGTTATAGATGAAGGTGCATCTACATGTGTAATGGTTGTTTCATGTTGGAAAGCTTTGGGTGCCCCTGAGTTGGTCCCATCAAATACCTTGCTGACCGCTTTCAACGAAATTTATTTTCTTCTGCATGGTATACTGTCTTATTTTGATATATAAATGAAAGGAAAAATGGTTTCAATAGAAGTGGAGGTTGTTAACGCACCTTTGGAATACAATTTACTCTTGGGTAGGAGTTGGACATATGCCATGTGCGCTATTTCATCGTCAATCTTTTGTGTCCTTGTTTTCCCCCATGAAGGGAAGATAGTAACTATTGTTGATGCATTTGTAACTTCGGAATGTATTGACTTGTATATTTATTATCGTATTTCATTGTACCTCTACATAGATATTTGTTCCTCCGATCGGGAGAGTCATTAATATAATAAAGACATGAAAAGTCATTGAGGTTAACCCTCCATTGTAAGTCGGGAAAATAGTCCCCACATTTTAGTTGTATTAGGGTTATTAGACTCTCATAGAGAAGTTGTCCCTGTAAATTAAATGTCAAGTGGAAAAAAATTATAAATAGAGAGTGATACTCTCTATTTGAAACAAGGACTCACTCAATAGTAGCACATGAGTGAGAGAGAAGTAGCTCACACAATAGAGAGAGAGAGAACAACTGTCGGAGATCATCTTTATATCTTTGGGTTTTACTTTTTCTATTGGTGCTCATTCCATCTCTGAGGATTTTGTGGGGTTTTCTCCTTTATGGTTTCCCCGAGGAAAAATATTTGCGTCTCTTGTATCTTGTGATTATTGCTGTGCATGTTAGTCTCTCAGATAAGATCCTTGAGCATATTGATTAAATGATAAAAATATAACATAGTATCAGAGCTAACCCGAGAAGAAGAAATTATGCAGCTACAGAAGCTAGGGCTTCTTAATTTTTGGGTCTCTCTCCACAGATCATCAACAAAAGGATGCTAGGATAACTCTTCATTGAAGGGCACATCTTTCTGTCGAAGCATAATCTGATTCTGAGCATTTCCATTTTTTGACCTGTCACTGCTACAGGAAATTATGGATTTTCATAGAAGTGGAATTTTTGAGTGAGCCCAGCATAGGATTTCTCTCCTCCTCAAAATAGAAATTTAGAGACCAAGATCGAAGTTTTTGGTTGGGTAGAAATATGAGAAATTCAAACCCTAATTTGACCCTAGACTAGAAAATCAACACTACAAAAGATCATCTCTAGATCCAGTTCTAGCATCTCAAATTGGTAAGATCTAAATATTTTTGTATTTCCATATGAGGTTCTCATTAAAGGTGTCTCATCACACCAAGATTTATGAAAATCTTGAAGGATTTGATAGCTTCCGAGCATGGAAGTATAGGATTTTACTTTTTCTTGAAGATAATGAGTTGGACACCTACAGAAGTGGAGAGGTTCCAGTTCCAGAGGTAGATGAGACTAAGGCCTTACATAAGAAGAACTTGGTTAAGGCCACACATGTCTTCCCACAAAGATTCTATCAAGGATCACCTTATACCACACATGTATTCCCTAAAGACACCTAAAGAGATGTTTGATTCCTTGACCAAGCTATTTGAAGGAAATAACATAAATCAAAAGATGACTTTGAGAAATCAGTTGAAGAATGTGAAGATCCAGAATGCAGAGACCATATAGTCATAATTCACAAGGGTATCTCAAATCAAAGAACAACTTGAAGCTGTGGAAGAAGAAGTAGAGAATGGAGAAATTGTGATGACCACCTTGAATAGTATCCCTAGATCATGGGACTACTTTATTCAAGGGATTTGTAATAGAAGAAATTTAATCATCTTCAGTAGGCTATGGGAGGAATGCTCACAAGAAGAAGCTCGAATATCATCTCGAGAAGAAAACATGGGAAATGAAGATCAATCTCTCACATCACACACCAAGAAAATCAGAAGGAACCATTATCCTCCAAGAAAGGTAAGCATTCACACCAGAATAACCCTAGTATCAGATGCTTTACATGTGATGAGAAAGGACACATTGCTAGAATATGTCCTAGAAATAAAGGTGGATCTCAAAAGAAGAAGGAAAACAAAAGAAGACACCATGCTCACAATGTAGAGGATGATGAACCACCCAGGAAGACAGCCAAATAAGAAAGTGAATATTCTTCAAGTGATGAAGAGTATGTTTTGATTTCTTCCCTCACGGGAACTATTAGACATGGAAGCAATGATGGGCTTATAGATAGTGGGGATTCCAAGCATATGACAGGATTCAAACTATCTGAACATGAGTCACCCCAAAAAGTGAAACTTGGGGATGATTACTAGTATCCCATAAAAGTTAGTGGTGAAGCTTCCTATAAGCTACTCTGGAAAATCTATGAAGATGAAGGATGTTTTGTTTGTACCAGGACGAAAGAAGAATCTTCTCTCCGTATCTGCATTGGATGAAAAAGGTATGAGGGTTTCATTTGTATATGGCCAATTCCTTATGTGGCCAAAGGGAAATACCATAGATGATGCAGTAGTGATTGGAGAGCAAGAGGGAGGCTTATAAAAATTAAAGG
The DNA here is from genome assembly GCA_001517045.1 of Pseudotsuga menziesii. NCBI lineage: Eukaryota > Viridiplantae > Streptophyta > Pinopsida > Pinales > Pinaceae > Pseudotsuga > Pseudotsuga menziesii. Next base: position 103,810 of record LPNX011213833.1, on the reverse strand, counting down.
CCGACCAGAACAAGCCTTGATCCATGAATCAATAGAACCAAGTGAACTTTGGAATAGAAGGCTTGCACATGTGCACTATAGGGCACTACCAATTGCAAGAAAAGTTGTTGAAGGTCTTCCAGAAATACAGGAAAATCATGAAAGCGTTTGCAAAGGATGTGCGAAAGTAAATAACACAAATAAGACATTTACAAGTAGCGATAGCAAGGCAAAAGGAATATTGGAAATCATCCACTCCAATGTATGCGGTCCAATGTCATCCAATTCATTGAGTGGGTATGTATATTATGTTTCTTTCATTGATTAATTTTCTAGGAAGACATGGATATATTTATTGAAAAGCAAGGATGAAGTATTCAGTAAGTTCAAGGAATTCAAAGCCTTGATCGAGAACCACACAGAGAAGAAAATAAAGACCTTTCGATCAGACAATGGCGAAGAATTCACATCAAGTGAATTCAAGGAATTATGAAGAGAGTGAGGGATTAAGAGGGACTTGACCACTCCATATAATCCACAAAAAAATGGAGTTGCAGAAAGGAAGAATAGAATGATTATGGAAGCAGCAAAGGCAATGCTTCATGGTCAAGATCTTCCTATGCATCTATGGGCAGAAGCTGCTAGGACAACTGTGTATGTAAAAAATCATACTCCGCATAGAGTACTTGAGAACAAGACACTAGAAGAAATCTTCTCCGAAAAGAAACCAGAAGTCAACCATCTTAGAATATTTGGCTGCCCGGTGTACATACACATTCGAAAAGAAAAGAAGATGAAGTTAGATCCTTCAGGAAAGAAGGGTATATTTGTGGTATATAGTGAAATCTTTGGGGAAGGTACATACAACATAAAAAAGGGGTGGCTCTGTAGAACTACATACAATATAAAAAAGGGATGGCTCTATAGAGGAAGTCCTTGCAGAGGAAAGGCCTACATCCAGTATGAAAAAGGGACGGCTCTGTAGAGAAATTCCTTACAGAGGCAAGGCCTACATCCAACATGAAAAAGGGATGGATCTGTAGAACTACATCCAGCATGAAAAAGGGCTGGATCTGTAGAGGAAGTCCTTGTAGAGGCAAGGCCTACATCCAGCATGAATATTGATGTATTTGTAACTTTGGAATGTATTCACTTGTATATTTATTATTGTATTTCATTGTACCCCGACAGAGATGTTTGTTCCTCCAATCGAGAGAGTCATTAATATAATAAAGACATGAAAAGTCATTAATGTTAACCCTACATTGTAAGTCAGGGAAATAATCCCCACATTTGAGTTGTATTAGGGTTATTAGACTCTCATAGAGAAGTTGGTCATGTAGAGTAAATGTCAAGTGGAAAACAAGTATAAATAGAGAGTGGGACTCTCTATTTAAAACACACACTCACTCAATAGTAGCGCATGAGTGAGAGAGAAGTAGATCGCACAAGTGAGAGAGAGAACAAATGTTGGAGATCATTTTGTATCTTTGGGTTTTAATTTTTCTATTGGTGCTCCTTCCATCTCTGAGGAAGTTGCGGGGTTTTCTCCTTTATGGTTTCCCTGAGGAAAAATATTTTTGTCTCTTGTCTCTTATGATTATTGTTGTGCATGTTATTCTCTCAGATGAGATCCTAGATCATATTGATTAAATGATAAAAATCTAACAACTATTGACCATTTGGCTTATACCCGAAAGAGTCACACAGACACATTGGAGTCTAATATTCCCTTGATTAATTAATCCTACTTGGAAAATGAAATCTTAGGAGTTGGGATGTATGCATCACTAATGGGAAATTTTGACTTTCCCGCTCCTATAAAATTTCCAGGAACGACTGGTGTAGGGAAGATTGTTTGTACAATTGTAGATAGAACAGATCCATGGGTTATCCCTTTATAAGTCAAGCCTGATGTTCCCTTATCAGTGACAAAAATATCTTACCAAGATATAGTTGATGCTACTACTAATTCCCTCCCGAATCCTTCTACCTCAAAGGATCCAGAGGAAACCTATTTGTACGCATGGGCGGTGAACTCAACTTATTCACGTGATTTCTTGGACATGGTTTTACCATTTGATGAATCCATTTTGGAGGCCATGATAGGACTTGACAAAATATGTGAAGATTTACATCACAAGTCCTATTTTCTACCAGAGATGAGTATAATTGAAAGTTCCAAGTTCCATGTGAGACTGAGTTAAGGTGTTAATCAACCTATAAATCCTTTTCCTAAGCAAGGAGTGTTCATTGAAGGTAACATGGCCAACACTTTCATAACTATAACCATCAACATCTCCACCAAACCCAACATCGTGGAAAATGTTTACATTGGAGCAAGTTCTTCACTTGAAGAATTTGCCACTTATAAAACCTTGTTCAAGGAATTCCGTGATGTGTTTGTCTGGTATTACGAGGAGATTCCAGGAATAGACCCATCTATAGTGGAACAAGAGATAAGAACCTACCGTAATGTCATACTTTTTCAACAAATTTTATGCCCTGTAATGTCGCGAAAAGCAACAGTCATCAAGGATGAAGTTGAAAAACTATTAAAAGTTGGTTTCATATACCCCATACATTTAAGAGAATGGGTAGCTAGTCCGGTCCCGATGGAGAAAAAACAAGAAAGCGTGCATGTTTGTACGGATTTCAGAGTCCAGAAAAATGCATTTCTTAAGGATAACTACCTGACACCTTTCATAGATTAAATGATTGATGCATGTACCAGTAGCGAAGTCTTCTCTTTTATGGATGGATTCTTAGGATATAATCAAATTTAAATTAAAACCGATGACAAACATAAGGATACCTTTATCTTCCCCTGGGGTACTTTCATGTAGAAAAATATGTCATTTGTCTTGAATAATTTCATGGCTACCTCCCAACGGGATATGGATTTTTCTTTTCATGACTTAAAGCATATTGTCGAACCTTACTTGGATGACCTTCTGACTAATTTGAGAAAAATAAAACATCATCTGGATCATCTATGGTTGGTGTTTGAAATATTATAGCACTATATGATTAGCTTAAACCCTCATAAGTGTGTCTTTTGTGTCGAGTCAGGATGATTGTTAGGTTTCATTATTTCCAATTAAGGTATTAGGGTTGATCCTTTAGAAGTTGAGGCGATTATCAATCTGCCTCCTCCTCGAACTATTTGATAACTTCAAAGTCTACAAGGTAAGTCTAACTTTCTTAGACAACTCATAGTGAATTATGCCAAAATAACAAAGGGTTTCATGCGCTTACTAAGAAAGACACCCCTTTTATATGGGATAAATGCACTCAACAGTCTTTCTAGGAATTAAAGAAAGAATTATTATCAGCCCCGCTATTGCGTCCACCATATTACACCAAGGATTTTACATTTTATCTATTCGAATTAGAATCTATGGTTGGTGCAGTCCTGGTTTAGAAAGATGACAAGATCCAGGAGCATGTCATCATGTCATCTATTATCTTAGTTAGGATTTGGCTGGACATGAACTAAGATATTCACACATCAAGAAGTTGGCATTGACAATAGTTTATGTCGCTTAGAGGTTGCGTCATTATATATTACTTAAGACAACTATTATGGTGTAAAACGTAATCCATTTCAATATGTTCTATCTAGATGGATTGTTGGAGGAAAATTTAATAAATGGATTTTCATACTCCAAGAGTTTGACTTATATTTTCAGTCTGCTAAATCTAAGAAATCCTTAGTATTCGTGAAACTTATATCTGAGTTCCTAAGTGATGAAAGTATAATGATAGAAGATGAATAATTTCCTAATGAACACATCTTCTTAATTTCAACCGATGATCCCTGGTATGAATATTTCTTGATATATCTCTAGACTTTGAAATGTCTAGTAACCTTGTCATGAGAAGAGCAGTGAAAGTTACAACTAAATGCAAAAAACTAGCTCATTATCGCAGATACATTGTATAGAAGAGGGGTAGATTCTGTTAAATTTCCATATGCTTAGCTAAGACATTAGTATTTCATTTCATTTTCATAACAAAAGCATATAAACAGGATCACTGAAAGATAGACAAGCACAACCATACAAAAGGAACAAAAAGATTTATCTTGGGAAAACCCTAAAGGGAAAAACCCAGCAAAAGATTCCTCAATATAGATGCCCCAAAAAGATAAAAGATAAAACCAGCAAGGAGATCAAAGCCTGATCCTCCTCCTTCTCCAGCTACTTCTCTTCTCCACTAATGAGCTACACAAGTGAGAGAGTGTGTGTGTCTTAATGAGGAGCACTACACCTCTATTTATATTCATCCGTTCACTTAAGTTAACTCATTTGACATGTAGGCTCGAGTTAAATCATGTAGGCTCGAGTTACACATGTAGGCTCAAGTAAGCACACTGTGGTGCTGATGACCCACCTTTACAATTAGAGGGGACTACCTCATGACTCTTATTAGTTCTTCCAATTAGGAGCATCAGGGTACAATTTAATACAAGTGGTTCTCCCGGTAGGACCATCGGGGACCACAAAAAGATACATATAGAATATTATTCGAAGTTACAATATTTCAACACTCCCCCTTAACGAGAAGGGTATTCTACACCAACATCAACAACAACAAGAGTAGAGATAGGGGACATCATCAACATTAGCAGGGTAACACATCTATAAGTCATTGGAAGCTTTTCAACATCATGTAGTCTTCATCTTCAATCTTCAGTCTTCATCGTTAGCAACATCTTCAGTCTTTGATCAGCAACATCGTCAGCATTTTGATCTTTCAATTAGCAATGACATCTTCAGCACTTGGACCTTTCGATCAGCAACATATTCAACACTTTGACTGTTCGATCAGCAACAACATCTTCAGCATTTTGACCTTTCGATAAGCAACATCTTCAGCACTTTGGCTTTTCTATCAGCAACAACATCTTCAGTATTTTGACCTTTCGATTAGCAACATCTTCAGCACTTCGAATTTTCGATTAGCAACAACATCTTCAGCACCTTGACCTTTCAATCAGCAGCAACATCTTTAGTACTTTGACCTCTCGATCAACAATATCATCATCAACACTTTTCCCTTTCGATCAGCAGCAACATCATCATCATCATATTCTGATCTGTCGATCATAATCATCATCACATTCTGATTTTTTGATCAGAAACATCATCATCATACTCTGATCTTTCAATCAGAAACATCATCAACATAGAAACATCATCATCATACTCTGATCTTTCGATCATAAACATCATCAACATACTCTGATCTTTCGATCAAAAACATCATCATCATAGTGCATCATGATCATACTCTGATCTTTAGATTAGGACGTCATCATCATCATACTCTGATCTTTCGATCAGTATGTCATCATCATCATACTCTGATCTTTCGATCAGTACGTCATCATCATACTCTGATCTTTCGATCAGTACATCGTCATACTCTGATCTTTCGATTAGTACGTCATCATCATCATACTCTGATCTTTCGATCAGTACAGCATCATCATCATCAGCAACAACCTGCAATCCACAACTCAAAGACAAAAATTCTTTGGATCACTTTTGGTCTTAAAGTCCAAGGATGATACAATCCCACCACATTCTTGACAACCGAAGTTACCGGATTGATTACGGGAGAATTAGTCCCTATCAATTTAGGACTAAGTCCAAGGATGATGCAATCCTACCACATTCTCAAGGACCGAAGCCACTGGATTGATTATGGGAGAATCAGTCCCTATCACTTTAGGAATATGTCCAAGGATGATGCAATCCTACCACATTCTTGAGGACCGAAGCCACCGGATTGATTACAGGAGAATCAATCCCTATCACTTTAGGACTATGTCCAAGGATGATGCAATCCTACCACATTCTCGAGGACCGAAGCCACCAGATTGATTACGGGAGAATCAGTCCCTATCACTTTAGGACTATGTCCAAGGATGATGCAATCCTACCACATTCTCGAGGACCGAAGCCACCAGATTGATTACGGGAGAATCATTCCCTATCACTTTAGGACGATGTCTAAGGATGATGCAATCCTACCACATTCTCGAGGACCGAGGTCACCGGATCTATTATGGACAGATGTCCCGGGATGATACAATCCCACCACATTCTCGAGGACCGAAGCCACCGGATTGATTACAGGAGAATCAATCCCTATCACTTTAGGACGATGTCTAAGGATGATGCAATCCTACCACATTCTCGAGGACCAAGGTCACCAGATCTATTATGGACAGATGTCCCGGGATGATACAATCCCACTGCAACATCACTACTCCCCCTTTCGGGGAAGATCTTTTCGAACCACACCAAGCTTGTCTCGAAAGTGTTTGAACTCTACTCGAGGCAGAGGCTTCCTCAGTACATCATCATCCCAACCATCATCATCTACATCTTCAGTATGTGAATACTGAACTATCACCATCTGTATCTCCAGTATGTGAATACTGAAATATCATATATATCTTTAGTATGGGAATACTGAAATCATCATCATCTATATCTTCAGTATGGGAATACTGAAACATCATCATCTCTATATTTAGTATAGAAATACTGAATCACCATCATCTGCATCTACAGTATCATCATCTGCACCTTATCTTGTATGTAGAAATACCGGATTTCTACGTGTTACGTCGAAACACAGGGTTCTTTGTCATCACAACTATGTTTATCACATAGAATCATTGTTGTGTCCATCTTCAGGTCAAAGAGACCTGATATCAGCTTCTGAAGCCATATGGCTTCACAACTTAGTAGAGCAATCTGCTATGTATTCTACTTCAACCGTGCTAAGAAAAACACTGGAATGTTTCCTGCTAAACCATGAACTCATAGCAGACCTCAAACAAAAGCATCTACCTGATGTGCTTTTCCTGTCTGAGATACTTCCAGCCCAATCTGCATCTGTGTAGCCATACAATCTATACTCATGGCTACCATCATAGTATAGACCAAAGTCTATAGTCCGTTTCAGATATCTCATCACATTTTTTGCAGCTACTAGGTGAACCCGTCTTGGTTGAACAAGATATTGACTTAAGGTGTTTCACAGCAAAACAAATTTCTGGTCTGGTATTTGTTAAGTACATCAATGACTCAATGCTCTGTTTGTAGTGAGTCACATGCATTAACTCTAATGAGTCATCAGCTAACAGCTTCAGGTTGGAGTCCATGGGTGTGGCCATGACTTTGCATTCCAACATATTGAATCTCTTCAATATCTCTACCACATACTTTCCCTGGTTGAGAAAGATTCCTTCTGAAATTTGCCATACTTCTAGACCTAGGAAATAATGCATTAACCCAAGGTCTTTCATCTCAAATTCTTCTGCTAGTTTCTTCTTTCTTTCCATGATCTGTTTCTCATTCCCTGTCAAGAATAAGTCATCCACATATAGTAATAGAATGACAGGTACATCTTCTACAACTTTTTAGGAAAGGTTAGGATCGACTTTACTATTGGCAACGCCCATGCTCATTAGGAAACTATCTATTCTTCCATACCAAGCTCTGGGAGCTTGCTTCAAGCCATAGAGGGCCTTCTTCAACTTGCATACTTGATTCCATCTGTCTTCAACTTCAAATCCTCATGACTATTCAATGTAAAACTCTTCCTCAATCATACCATTAAGGAAGGATTGTCTTTACTTCATCATGGAAGAAACTACCATGATTGTTTTGAAGGAAGTGTACCTTTCTTCCTGGAGTAAGCGTCTCTTCAGAATTAATTCCCTCTTTCTGATAGAAACCTCTAGCCACAACTCTTACCTTACTTCTATCAGCAACCTATCTTATCTTGCAAATCCATTTGGAAGATACCACATTCTTGCTTTCTGGTTTGAGTACTATATCCCAAACATCATTCTAGTATCATAACATCTTCTATGAGTTTGTCTTCTCAGGTCATCAACATATCCTAGTCTTCTACATTCAACCTTGAAGGTTGGAACCCACTTTACTCTTGGTAAAGTCTCGATCCATCACAAAGATATCCATCATGTCGTACCATGTTGAACTCAGGTATAATTTTCTGTAGTCACTCCCCCTGAAGTGGAGTATCATCTTCCCTCATCATTCTGTACAGGTGGTTCTATGCTTGATATATAGTGGTCAATAGAGTATGTCATGTCATAGTCTATTCTTTATGGGGAGAATCATGAACCTTGCTTTGTACACTTGTTCCATCATATCGTATACATCATTCCCCATGATCAACTGTTATTCTTTGATCATAGTTTCTTTCATAGAATTATTTTCTTCATCTTGAGTTATCTCTTGTACCCATGGTGGTCTTCATCCTTAAAGGTGGATCTACCATTCTCTGAAGCTCTTTCTTCCGTCAGGGTGTCTCTGACCCTGAGAGCTTCAGATTCATGTTTATTGGAGTGAATCTTGAATTGTCATCACTTGTTCTTCGGAACAAGTCTCATCCTTATTTTCTAGTAGGAGGTTGTACATGACCTTTCCTACAATTCAAATGCACCAGTTGCATGGTTAGAACTATTTCATAAAACATATGCATAACGACAAATTCTTATGCATCATGCAACTGTTTAGTCAATACAACATTCATCCATATCTCACATAAACTTTCTAGATGCCTTCCATCTCCACCATGACATTATTGAGATTGTGCACTAATCCAATATGTCAGCAAAGAGGTTTGATAAGTAGCAATGGAGAGTTGTATAGAACCATTAGCTACTTACCCATCACATGCATATTAGTAGTATACAGTCATTAATATAAACAATCTATCATGCATAACACATCAACTAAATATAATCAAATGCATAACAAAACAATATCATTAAATGACAATTGAATACTTATCTTTTGTTTGTTTTGTGGGTAGACTCCTTCTTGATCATTCTTCTTCATCATCTTCTTCATTCATGAAATCATCATTTCTTATCCAGATGATAAGATGGATAAGAGGTTCTTTAAGAATTGAGTTCTTCATATTCCTCATCGCTTGAGGGATCTTCTTTGAATGGTGAGAGCTTGATCTTCAATTGCTTCCATCTTTCTTCTTCTCTTCTTATGAGACGAGCTTCTTCTTCTTCCCAAATTCTGTTGAAAGTAATTACTTCCTTCTGGAACACATTCTTTGCATGAATGAATCCCATGATCCTAGGAGGCCATTCAAGGTGGCTATCACCACTTTTGCATTCTCCACTTCTTCTTCTACCGCTTCAAGTTGTTCTGCATTCTGGATCTTCACATTCTTCAACTGTTTTCTCAAATCCATCTTCTGATTTAAGTTCTTATCTTCAAATAGATTGGTCAAGGAATCAAACATATTTGGTGTCTTTGGGGAGACACTTGTGGTACAAGTTGATTCATGACTGAATCAACAATGATCTTCTTGGCCTTGACCAAGTTTTTCTTGTGTAAGGATTCTAGCCTCATCTCCCTCTGGAACTGGAACCTCTATACTCATGTAGGTGTCCAAACCATTTTCTTCAGAGAGATCATATACTTCTAGGCTTGGAATTTTTCAACTTCACCAAGCTTATCATTAAGCTGATGTGATAGATCACTTTGAAATGAGAACCTCAAATGAAAATAGCAAAGGATTAGATCTTACCGATTTGAGGTGTCCGTCTTGGTTCCGAAGCTCGCTGATCTAGGGTTTGTCACAGAAACCCTAATTTTAAAAAATTGGAATATTTCAGATCTGATTGGATAGACAGATAGATCTCTTCAAATGGAGCTGTCCAATGTACTCCTTTTCTGAAAACAGTGGAGGGAAGCTCCTGGAATAGGAAGCCCTAGATTTCCAATTTCTTCTGCAGAAATTCCTGTTACTGTTTCTATGATATCTCCGAAATTACTAATCCTCTATGTCTGAAATTTTGCACGGAGATAACCTTGTATGTCCCTAATCCAAAATTATAGGTTTAATCAGAATTTGTTTTACCATTTTGGATTTATTATCCTTTTACCAAGGTGACCTGTTACAGGACTATTCAGAATAGCGAAGTTGTATGGCATGCCACATGTCACTGGTTCATCTTCTGAGTCTGATATTTGGACCACTAAAATTAAAGTCCGTTCCATTTATAGGAAATCTTCAAGAATTCCATTTGGACCTCTGTAGCCCAAGATATTGTAGTTCTCCCCAGGTGTCCTGTTTAGGGATGAATTCTGGAAGAGGCTAGAACCCTAACTTGGAGGGATAATATCTCCCAAAATATAGTGAATCTGAGGCTGAAATTTGGATAAAGTGTAAATAAGGATTTTATCGTTGGCCCCTGTAATTTTCAGCCCATGAGCCATCGACAATCTCAGGATATAGCGAATGTACCAAAACTTAGCCGTTTTAGTACTTAGGGTTTTTCTAGCTAGGGGTCAAACTAGGGTTTGACTTTCCCAGAGTTTCACCCAACCAAATTTCTTGATCCAGGTCTCTAAACTTAGGTTTTGATGAGGAGAAAAATCCTATGCTGCTCTCACTAAAAATTCCTCTTCTGTAGAAATCCTTAATTTCCGCATCGAAAACTAAAAATGCTTGGAATCGAATTCCACTTTGACAAAAAGATGCGCCCTTCAATGGAGAGTCATCCTAGCATACTTTTGCTGATGGATTGTGGAGAGAGACCCAAAAATTAAGAAGCCCTAGATTCTATAGCTGCATAATGTCTTCTTCTCAGGTTATCTCTGATACCATGTTAAATTTCCATATGCTTAGCTAAGACATTAGTATTTCATTTCATTTTCATAACAAAAGCATATAAACAAGATCACTGAAAGATAGACAAGAACACCCATACAAAAGGAACACAAAGATTTATCCTGGGAAAACCCTAAAGGGAAAAACCCAACAAAAGCTTCCCAATATAGATTCCCCAAAAAGATAGAAGATAAAACCAGCAAGGAGATCAAAGCCTGATCCTCCTCCTTCTCCAGCTACTTCTCTTCTCCACTAATGCGCTACACAAGTGAGAGTGTGTGTGTGTCTCAAATGAGGAGCACTACACCTCTATTTATATTCATCCGTTCACTTAAGTTAACTCATTTGACATGTAGGCTCGAGTTAAATCATGTAGGCTCAAGTTACACATGTAGGCTCAAGTAACCACACTGGGGTGCTGATGACCCACCTTTACAATTAGAGGGGACTACCTCATGACTCTTATTAGTTCTTCTGATTAGGAGCATCGGGGTAGAATGTAATACAAGTGGTTCTCCCGGTAGGACCATCGGGGACCACAAAAATATACATATAGAATATTCTTCGAAGTTACAATATTTCAACAGATTCTATTCTACATCGCTGCCTCACTCATGAGGAGGGAGATTTTTTCCTAAATGATTCTCATAGTGGAGTGTGTGGGGGTCATTTATCTTGGTTAGCAACGACCCATAAAATTTTACATTCCAGTTATTCTTGTCCCACCATCTTTAAATATTGTGTGGAAGTTGTGAAATGTTTTCTTCCATGTCAACTTTACACTATAAATATGTGGTCACATCCCTCTCCTTTACATCCCATTATCATGGTAGGTCCTTTCACCAAGTGGGGAGTATATTTCATGACCTGCAACCCAGTATCTACTGGGGCGCATAAATACATCATTGTTGTTGTAGACTACTTTACCAAGTGGGTAAGTATCTGCTGGGGGGCATAAATACATCATTGTCGTTGTAGACTACTTTACCAAGTGGGTAGAGACAATGCCTACCTTTAAAATGACATCATATTTTGTATTTAATCAAAATATTACTATATTCAGTATCCCAAAGTAGATTGTCACAGACCATGGTAGTCACTTTTAAAACAAAATTATGACCGAGTTAACTACTTTGCTAGGGTTTAAACAAGACCACTTGTCTTCCTTTTACTCACAGGAGAATGGATAGGTAGAAGTTGTTAATAAAATGTTAAAAACCATTCTTAAGCGGACTATGAATGAAATTAGGTAAAATTGACATATTATGTTGTATCCTTCACTTTGGGCATATCATACGATAGTCAAGACTACCACAGGATTCTCCCCTTTCCAACTTGTTCACGGGGTGGAAGCAGTTACTCCTATAGAATGTGAAATTTTGTCATTAAAAATCGTAGTACATGTGCTACCTGACACTTTTGACATATAAGATTGTTTGTTGCATCTAGAAAACATATATTAACAACGTAGAGATGTGTTAACCTCAGACAAAGCACACAAGGCATGGGTGGAAAACCAATACAACAAAGTTGTAAAACCTAGGGTTTTCTATGAAGGAGAACTTGTCTTGGTTTATGACCAAGATAAGGAACCCTTGGGGGCAGGAAATTTTAAGTCCATGTGGTTGTATCTGTATGTTGTGTCTAAAATCTTGAACAAGGGTGCTTATGAAGTAGTGGACTACGATGGTAATAAGTTTCCTAAGCCCCAAAATGGGCTCTACTTGAAAAAATATTATGCTTAGGATATGTGCTTTTTCTTGTACATATATGTACAAATTTGTCATTAGTTATCGTTTATTAGTGTTTCTTATGTAAATATGATGTTGTTTCAGATGTCAATGGAGAGATTTATAAGATTCACCGCTAGTGCAATCTGTCACACTTGTAACCTGACTTCAACCACATGGGTAATCTATGCACCTACATGACAACTAGTCACCTTAGTAGGTGCTTGTTTAGGCCCTACAACTACTAATATGGATGGATTTTCATTGAACTATTAAGAGATGCCTCTCTACATGACATTATGTGCTTGGAGGCCAGAATTGACTCCTAGTTAGTAGTCTCTCAGCTCAATGGATAATATCAGGTGAGACATCCTACACTAATTCATCAGTTCCTACGAGTTATCACTTGAAAGACATTTTAATTACATCACATATAAGCATATTCCAAGGAATCAAAACACATTAACTAAGTCATATGCAAATTATATCTTAGATTGGAATTTGTCTCATACATTGTAAAAATATTCAGATAAAAACATAGAAACACATAAGTCGTCACACACACACACACACACACACATATGTCAAATAGGTCCATACAAATCGATTCCTGGTCCAAAAATATCCAGTAATAAGTACAAAAAAATACAAAAAACGAGATCATAATCTCCGAAAAACCATGGGGACTCTGTAGGGGCCTCTGCAACAGCCTCTCAATAGCACAATATGGTCCCAAACACCTTCCTAAGAAGGCATAACCATGGAAGAGGAATTCCCACTACATGATCCTCAATATTAATGGAAATCCTCTCCATCCTCAAAGTCAGAATATCATGAGTAAGGTGAGCCAACTTCCCCTATACAACTCGAAGCATGGCCTCACCACCACCTCCCTCAACTGGTTGAACAAATGTTCTAGGATGGCCATCTGACCGAAGAGGTCCAACATTTGCATCACACAAAAATGAATTACAATTGTATATTTTGTGCATGTATGTATACTTATTTACAAAAAAAATTCAAAAAATTCAAATATTTGAAAAGTAAAAGACATCTCTCTCTCTCCCCATTCCTCTCTAGGGGGAAGCACACGCTTAGGTTCACCACGAAAGCCGATTCCAACATAAGGAAAATTCTCAAGAGAAGGTACATGTCTTCTCCACCACGCATTAAACTCATCATTGTAGGCTCCTCATAACTCGCCTCCACCCTATTGAACACAAACATCTCCCCACCTCGTGAACCTAGGCTCACATGGATGTGGATGGGGGAGTAAAACCCCGGGGCTCAGTATAGGTAACCGCTCGAAGAAGAAGGACACTAGGATGCTGGGGTATCCAATGTTATTTTTCTTCCCTATCTTTCAATCTGTCGGTTTCTTTTTCATATTGATAACTAGTCTAGAACACCAGTCAAACACTACATTCCTCAGACATTCCACTCCAAGGTGCATATGATTACGAGTGGCTAGGTGCAATGCTGATACAACTTCCACCTGTGTCATGGTGCTCACTTTCACCTTGAGTGGAAAGCTATCTACTTGGAAAATAGGAACCCGTGTACCATATTTCTAGGATCTGGACAAGTAGTACATGTTCACATTGTCCTGAACACTGAGGGTTCCCCCACCACAAACAAAGCCACTGACACCCATAGGCATACCTCTATGCGATAAAATTGTGATAAAATAGATATCTTCCATAGTGATATCCAATGTTTCACCTTGAAGATCAAACATGTCTTGGTCAAGATCCCAAAAATCACACTAGGGACTCTAATAATCTTACTTGTGCGTGCATGTTTGTCATTAGGAAAATCTTCAAAAAACCACATTGACGGAGAGTAGCTAATATTAATGAATCTTGTAATTCCTCTCTTACAAGAAAGATGAATTACTGTTACACCGAAATCTTGCACTCTTGATCCATGTGTTAACCCTTTTCCTAATCCCCATGTTTCTCTTTGCTAAAGTTGACTGAGATTGAGATTTTCCTGCTTTTTTCCCTATTTAGGAATGTCGACGCTTTTTCCCTTCATTCTAGGAGCAATGAAAGCACTTTTTCCCTTCATGCTAGGGGTGCCGGTGCCGACGCTCTGTCTCCCGCTGCTAGGAGCACCAACGACGCTTTTTCCATTTTTGGAAAGTGTGTCGGTACTGTTTTGAGGGAAAAAAACAAAGATCGAAGGTGGATGAGGTGGAGCTCTATCCCTATTATTTAGGTGAGGTGGAATTTAAGTTCCTAACCTATAAGGAAGATCCCTTTTATCCCTCCTCCTAATCCTCAACCTACTCTATCACTTTAGCCTTTTAAATTAAACCCTCTCTCCATTTGGAAAGGGAGGAAGTACTATGGTACCCTTATGCTAGTGGAATTTCTAGGTGGCTTACTATCTTGCTTTGGAGGTTTGGCTTTGGCTTGCATTGTTGGATGGAATATTGCATCATTAAGGCTAGGTTGTAATGTTCCTTCTTATTGTAATTCTATGTATCTCCTTGATTACATTAATACAGATCTCTTTCCATAAATGTTATTGTGTTAATAATGTTTATAGCTTTCTTCCTTAACTGTTAGCTTAGATCAATTTTATGTTTGGATATGCATATGCTATTTGCTTGTTTCCACTTGCTTGACAGGGTTTTGCAGCTGGAGATCTGAATAACATGGAGCTTGGATCAACAAAGAGAGAAGAGGATCTGCATATTATAGGTAGGTGATCTATCTGTTTCTTTGCATTTCTGATTGATCTAGGAAAGTAGATTGTATTATGTATTTGATTTGTTCTAGATCCACTTTGACTAGGGAGATTTGGATTGGTTCCGATCGAGTAGATTTATCCAGTAACAAAAATGGAAACTCCGTTGGGGATCTTACATATACCTGATTTCTTTTGTTTTAATTTCATATATTTTTATTCAATCATTTTGCTAGCCTCTAGAGACCCTCGTTTCTTCGTATTTTTCCTTTGAAGAGTGTCTTGCATCTTCTTGATGCTCTTTGGATCACTATCAAACCTTATGCCCTTCTTCCATAGGATATCTAGCTTTTATTCTGTTTTGTTTCTCCACCGGCGCGCCTGGGCTATGTAGATAGAGCGCCGTTGGTTCCATTTTTAATGTTGAAAGTGTTGTGTTGGCTGTATAGGCGCTCTTTTCCTTAGGAGAAAAGGCATCATTGACGCTTTTACACTGTGTTGTAAGTGCACCGCTACCCTCATAGGCGCTCTTGTATAGCCTTGTAGGAGCGCCGATCCCCTCATAGGTGCCTTTTTATAGTGGAACAAAAGCGCCTACCCCTCATAGGCGCTCTGGTGCGGTACAGGGAGGTACACTGACCCTTTGAAACTCAGGTTTTGGCTCATATTTCCTTGATTTTTGGATTTTGATTTGATGGATTTTGGTTTTTAGGCTGCATGTGATAGTCATAGACCCCCTAGACCCAGCATTATCTCTTCCTCCCCTCAGTCATTAAGTGTTTTGGTTGCATTTTAGTTGTTTTGGAGCAATTCTTGATTGTTTGGGAGTTGTTTGGGTGCTTTTCATATTCCTTTTGATTTCTGAACGAATGCAGTGTTGTAGGTGTTCTCTCTTTTTTTGTTTGTAGATCTGAAAAGAGAATTATCCTTTTCTTTATTGTTCAGATTCATATTTTTTGAAGAGAAAACTCAATCAAAGAGTATAAATTCATAGGTATTTTCAAGAATTGTTTTTGATGTTAATCTTTGAAGCTTCATAGTTTCCTTTAAATAGAACTTGGTTTTCTTAGATCTCTGATTTCTGTCTTGTTTTAATAGAAAAATCTTTCCCTAACTTAAGTAGTTTTCATTGAAAGAAAAATGTGCATTGTCATGTAGCTAGGATTTACATTCTTTTTACATTTCCTGTCTACACGTCATGCATCCACTTAACCGTTCAAGATAAAATCAACG
>LPNX011213833.1:751-82234 GCA_001517045.1 Pseudotsuga menziesii | reverse complement strand
ATTGTTTGTTTCTTTGTTGTTATTATTTAAGTTTGTTACAGTGACGTGTTCGGGCATTGTAAAATGTAGCATTTGTCGTTAATTTGTATGCACTACAACCCGGGACTCGCGCGGTTCTTCCACGTACCATCGGTATATCGAACGACCTTTAATGTACCCTTGAGGTATATAGAAAGGTAATTCATGTACTTGATTGTATATAGGAAGGCCTCTTGTGAACAGTTGTGCATTAGACAACACTACTACCGATTTGAGCTCCCCTGTACCTAACGTATATTGGGAGACCATCTTAGGATTTTTGTGACCATCTGAGTTATCCTTTTGGCCTGTCCCGTGAGGTTCCTAACTTTTGATCCACTCCTATTCACACATTTTGTTTGTGGCTTTTAGACTTGAGTAGTGTTTGATCTTGTATGGTATTTTAGAGATTCTTAGAGAGTTTAGATATGGGAGAATCTCCCGGGACCACCAGTCAAGAGAACCCTTTCCAAGGTATGTCTTTTTTTTCTCCCCCTTATGGAGATGTTGGTCCTCCCTTCATGGATACTTTGAACCTTCCCGGATTGACTATAGGATTACCTGCATGGTTATTCTCCAATCCCGTCATACCAAATGCACCCTTTGTGTCGGATCCTGGTCCTTTACCACATCCTGGTCCTTTACTGCATGAGCATCAACCTCATGTTAAACCTTCTCCTTCTTCATCGAGTGTTGAATCGACTCCCTATCTTCCTCTTCATCTGTTGAAAACTCTGAAGTTAGTAAATGGGCGGGTAAGAAGAAGATGAAAAGGAAGGCTAAGAAGAAGAACACTAGGTAGAAGGTCATTGCTCCAACCTATGACCTTCACGTTGGAAGCCCACCAGCCACTGGTCATCATGCTGGGGGTATTGATGTACCTGTTTCCGGCACCTGCAAAGCTAAGTTCCCTTGTAGATTGTGCAAGCATGATCACCTTCTCAAGGACTGTCCCAGTCTTTCCCTTGTGTCAGAAGTGTGGTCTAAACATCCTGTGTCGTCAGTCTCTGATCATCATGCTGATGATGCCCCATCAACCAGTGACTCGTTGGTTAAGAGTCGAAATGGAAAGGTTCGGTATCCTTACTTGCTATGTAACGACATGCACCACACTTACCTTTGTCCTCGCATGGATGAAGCTTCAAAGTTGTTGGAATATCTTACTGTTCCTCAGCAACAACTTCCAACCGATTATCGTAAGTTATCCCTTGAAATTCCATTGGTTGATTAAGTGTTCGATCCAAGTCCATCTTTGTTCGATCCCACTCTTTCATTGAAGAGGTTGATCCAAGTCCATCCTTGGTTGATCCCACTCTTCCTTTGGAGAGTGATGTTAAAGTGGTTGAGTCTATGTCATCTCCACCGGATTCAACTATTTCGTCAGAGAGTGTTGAGACTGAAGTAGTCCCTTCGATAGAGTCTTTGTCTTCTCCCTATCATCCACTTGGGAATGAAAACCATCCTGCTGAAGTTTTCATAGTTAGTTCCGATTGTTCTATGCACGAAGAAGTTTTGTCTCTTTCGACAGAACCTTCTCCAAGTAGTGAGGTTATTTCCTTTGACTGGAGTAACCTAACATAATACCATTTTCATTCGTGTGTTCCTTTCCAGATAGCAGTGAGATTTTCTTCTAAGAGTATACTTTGCACTATCGTTGATGAAGGAGCTTCTGTTAGTATTCTATCCTCTACTGCTTGGCAAGACATAGGTTCTCCTCCACTTGTGTCAGCAACTGATAATATATTGGCTTTTAATCGAAGACCTACAACACCTTTAGGGTTCCTTCCTTAGTTTCCTATTACTTTGGAAAGAAAAACTGTCTGTATTGATGTTATGGTAGTCCAAGGTCCCTTATATTTTAATCTTCTCCTTGGGCATGATTATGTTTACTCCATGAAAGTTTTAGTGTCCACACTCTTTCGAGTGATGCATTTTCGCCATGATGGGAAGATTGTGACTGTTGATCAGCTTTCCTTTGTTAAACCTAATTATCGTGTGACTCCTAGTCATCAGACTTCCTTGAATGTACCACATGTTCTTGTGGTTCCTTCCCCTTCTAGTTAGCTTCTTCCCATCATAGGTAAAATGGGGGGCATGTCTCCAGCCTCTGGATATCATATTAGAGTTAAGTTGCTAGCTTCTTATGTAAGGGGGAAACCTGCCAACCTCTGGACATCATGTTGGCTTAGAAAAGACCCTATGAGCATAGTTCTTATCCTGTGTCAAGCTCGTTAAAAAATGAAATAGACCTTGTGGGCACAGTTCTTATCCTGTGTTAACCTCGTTAAGAAATGAAATAAACCCTGTGAGCACAGTTCCCTTTTCTGTGTCAAGTTCGTTAAAAAATGAAACAGGTTGGTGAGCATAGTTCCCATTCTATGTCAAGCTCGTTAAAAATGAATCAGATTCTTGTGAGCATAGTTCCCATTCTGTGTCAAGCTCATTAAAAAATGAAACGAATGTCCTCAAGCATAGTTACTTTTTGTTTCAAGATTGTGTAAAAATGAAATAGGTTCCCTCAAGCATAGTTACTTTCTATTTCAAGCTTGTGTAAAAATGAAATAGGCCACCTTGAGCGGTGTTTATTCTTGGTTTTAAGCTCATTAAAAAATAAAACCGACCTTGGGCAAAGTTCCTTTTTCGTGTCAAGCTCGCTAAAAAATGAAATGAATTCTTCCATTGTGTCAAGACTCAATACTTGAACCTTCCTTTCATCTTCTTGTAAAGTAGACGAAATGAAGCTTAGGGGGAAGGTATCCACCCTTTGCACATTATATTGGCATTAAATTTGCTTGACAGTTATACTGGGGGCAAGTACCAACCATTGAATATCATGTTGGGAAATCACCCATAAATGGAAGTCATTTTGAGCATACTTTATTTCAGTTTCGAGCTCGTTAAACCATGAAACGATCGNTCAAGCTCATTAAAAAATGAAGTAGGTTTCCTTAAGCATAGTTTACCTTTTGGTTTCAAGCTTGCATAAAAATGAAACCATGTTTTGAGCATAGTTCTTATTTATTCCAAGCTCGTTAAAAAATGAAGCAGATACCCTGAGCATTCTTTGAATCGATCTTCGAGCTCGTTAAAAATAGTAAGATGGTGTTGAGCTTACTTTTTATTTTTTGTGCTCTGGTTAAAACATGAAAACTGGTTTGAGCTTACTTTATCACTTTTTCATGCTCTGGTTCAAACATGAAAAAGGTTTCGAGTGCCTTTTATACCTTTAGCGTGCTTGTTAAAAACTCAATGAAGAGGTATCGAGTATAGTTGTGCTATTTTTCAAACTCGTAAAAATGGATTATGAAAAAAGAAATCATTCCAGAGTTATATTTAAGCTCTTTTCAGTCTCCTCAAAACAAAAAAAGATTTCCAAGAAAACTTGTTACGTTCACGCTTGTAAAAGAATCAGAACGATCGACTAGTCGGTGGTAGGTTATATCTTTTTTCAGACCGATTAGGGATATTTACAAAAAATGACCTTTTGGAGTCTTCTTAGTCATTTCAGACTAGGCTAAACATGAAATGACAAATGAGTTTGCTTTCATCGGACTCGTAAAATTAGACGATGAAGGACCCTCTTTTGGGAATGAACCCATCCTTTTTAAGGTTTGTAGAACATATGAGATTGGACTCGTCCGAAGGATGAGCTATATCGAGCATTTGTTACCCTTTTCCAGCTCGTTAAAAAGCAAAGAGGAACTCATCAATCATGGTGGGGAAATTAAGGAAAGAGTTTTTTATGGCAGCACATAGTCACTCTTGAACATGGCACTCATTTGCATATGCATTTCAGTACTTGGGTAATCTGTTTGTCATCAAGTCCTGCTAATTCCTAGAGTCTTCTTACTCCTTTGAGTTGTCCATGAATACTCTCATCGTTAGTCGCATTGGGGGATTGGTATCATTCTCGTGTCAATACTTCCAAGTCATGCCATGCCCATGTTCAAGAGAATTTTGGTGATCTGTTCATTGTCTACAGTTAGTTTACCTTCTATCATGTTGTTCATCTATGAGTCAGTCTCGTGTATCACTCTGTCGTCCAGTTTACTCCAAAACATATTTGATTTAGTTTCGTGTCGATGATGGGGGATTCATCATGGCCCTCCTTCGACGAGTCTATTCCTATCTAATTCAACTCCTTATCTAGGAATTAGGCTTACAAACCAAGTCAAGTACCTTGGGCCTGCATGCCTTAATGGCAGGTTACCACGCTTTCAACATGAGTTTACATCATTGACTCTTGATTGAAAGATCTCATCGAGTGTTTGACTCCAAGTCCCTTATTCACATTTGATGGTATGTACTGAGATACCTTGGGAATCATTGACATCAATGGTGATTTCCCTCACACTTGCTAACAGTTTACATCAATGACTGGTAATCAAGTGGTTTCTACCATGTTCGATGTCAAGACATTGTAATCACATGGTTAGATTTGTATCATTGCGGGTTCAACTTGAAGACCCTGGGTTGTCAGATATCTTCACCCAGGTTGTGATGGAGTTTTGTTTTGAGTCATATTACATGGATCCACCTTTGTATTGGTCATGGCTATGTTATCATCTCATCATGGATCTATACTTGTGTCTAGTAGCCATGATTGTTTTTAGTTGGTCTCTACTACCATGGATCTCCATTGTATTGGTCGGAAGCCATGTTATGAGTTATATGAGATTTGATTCAGTGGTACTGTAGCAGCTTCCATCCAACATCCTTGCCTTAAATTTATTCACTTTGAAAATAATTCACCTATCACATTCCTCTAACTTCATGCTTTGGGGGGCATTCTGTTACATCGAAATCTTGCACTCTTGATCTATGTGTTAACCCTTTTCCTAATCCCCAAGTTTCTCTTTGCTAAAGTTGACTGAGATTGATATTTTCCCTTTTTTTTCCCTCTTTAGGAATGTCAGTGCTTTTTCCTTTCATGCTAGGGGTGCTGGCGCCGACGCTTTGTCTCCCACTTCTAAGAGCGCTGACGATGCTTTTTCCATTTTTGGAAAGTGCGTCGGTGTTGTTTTGAGGGAAAAAATGAAGATTCAAGACCCTTCTCGAAGGTGGATGAGGTGCAGATCTATCCCTATTATTTAGGTGAGGTGGAATTTCGGTTCCTAACCTATGGGAAAGATCCCTTTGATCCCTCCTCCTAATCCTCAACCTACTCTATCCCTTTAGCCTTATAAATTAAACCCTCTCTCCATTTGGAAAGGGAGGAAGTACTATGGTACCCTTATGCTGGTGGAATTTCTAGGTGGCTTACTATCTTGCTTTGGAGGTTTGGCATTGGCTTGGATTGTTGGATGGAATATTGTAGCGTTAAGGCTAGGTTATAATGTTTCTTCTCATTGTAATTCTATGTATCTCCTTGATTACATTAATACAGATCTCTTTCCATAAATGTTATTGTGTTAATAATGTTTATAGCTTTCTTCCTTAATTGTTAGCTTAGATCAATTATATGTTTGGATACGCATATGATGTTTGCTTGTTTCCACTTGCCTGAAAGGGTTTTGCAGCTAGATATCTGAAGACTTTGGAACTTGGATCAACAAAGAGAGAAGAGGATCTGCATATTTCAGGTAGGTGAATTTCTATCTATTTCTTTGTATTTCTGATTGATCTAGGAAAGTAGATTGTATTCTGTATTTGGTTTTTTCTAGATCCACTTGGACTAGGGAGATCTAGATTGGTTCCAATCGACTAGATTTATCCAATAAAAATTACCTGCAATTGGTGGAAGTTAATTTGGTTCAACGGTTTCACCGTATGAATCATTTGAAGTTAGAGGGTAAATCTTGCACTATGCAATGGTAAAATTCAAAATGATTTTTTTTAACCAATTTTACTATTTGTAGAAAAAAATTATAAAATTTGACCCACTTTTCTATAGGTTTTGGTTATTTATGAACATTTTTTACTACTAGCGCATTGATTTTGTCAGTCTTTCAAGTCATGGACGAAATTTGAACATATATTCTTGGCATACAAGGTAGTATTTGGCCCTATTTCATATTGCATTTATACCCGATCCTATTTTGAACTGTTGGATTCAATTTTTATCCATGGACTGTGATATATCACCTCGGTTTTTCCTTTCAAACATCTTTGTTCTTCCATGTATTATAACCGGCCTACCATGGGCTTCCCTAGTTAGAACATATATTGCCATTTCAGCACCCATGTTGCTTAGTACTAGGTGTTGGAAGCCTTCATAGTCACGTTAGATGCAAAAAATGAACTTCATACTTGATCTGTTGCAAATCATCCTTCGTTATAAGGCTTCCATCATATGGAGTTATCTTCAAGCCCTGGTCTGACTCCTTAAATATGACTAGATCATCGAGTTACATGTTATTTCAGACTCGCTAAAGTAAATGAATGATCTTCCACATAATTATAAGTTGAACCCTTTTCTGGACCATGTGGGTTACTTACGAAAAAGGAATACTCTAGTTCACTATGTCTAGAAGACTATTTCTAGGTATAGTTTTATCCTTTTTTTTAGGCCTGGAAGACTAAATTTACGAAAAAAGAAACCTATTTGAGCTTACTTTGTCTTTTTTTTGCTCCGGATTAAACTATGAAAAGGATTCCGAGCGTTCTTTATGTCATTATCATGCTCGTTAAAACTTAGTATAAAACACCAAGTTTATTGTTGGTTGCCTCATACTTGTAAATAAATGGAACATACCGATTAGTGATCTTGCCTTCCTTCACACTTATTAAACTAAAGCTATATGCTTGATTTTGAAGGAGCATTGGTTTGGTGATAGTTTACCCCTTTTTCGAACCTTACCGACTAAGTACGAAAAAAGGTATACCATAGTTCTTTGGAAGCTAAGAGAGTTCTCCTTTGGATTGTTTTTCACTTTTTTGGAATTAAGAGACTAAATATACGAAAAAGCACCCCCCTAGAGTCTTCTTTGGAGTTTTCATACTCTCAAATTATGAAAACACCAATGAGAATATACTAATTCGGGCTTGTAAAATCCACGAATTAGTGCTTCATCAAGCAATATTCTATCTCTTCGTCAAGCTTGTTCCAAAATTAAGAAGGCCTCAAGTTTACTTCCTTGGACTTATTAAAACTTAAAAAGAAAGGAAGGAAGGAAATACTAAACTGTAAGTTTGTTGGCAACAAGTCCCTTAAAAAAAGCAGCAATTTGAGCCTCCCGGTACTCATGTTTCAGTTTCCAACTTCCTAAAATTCATCTAGCACTTTGAGTTACTACTCCTCCATTGTTTACTCTATTATAGTACATGGGGAATCTGTTGATGTATCCTATATTGCAAATGATTCCAATTGTCTATATTGAAGTTTCAAGCTTCCTTGAGTCATCTCTATGTTGTGATCATTGTTTAAGGAATCCTAAACCTTTGTTCATATACCTCAATCTTGGTCATGTTTATCCCTGAGTATTTCCTAACTTCCCATATCCAGTCTACTAGTTTAGTATCGTGACATGTTAAAGGATTCAATGTCTTCCCTCTCACACATGGATTCCTATCAGCTCTTGTTAATAATGAAGACTTTGAGTTTGTATAGTACCTCAGGAACCACTTTTCATCTTTGTGGTTTCCTTTGCATTGGTTATTGGTACAACTTGTTTTTGACATGCTGATGAAATCTTCCATGTTTGACTCCAACTACTATATTCACATGGTAGGATTTGTACTTAGTACTTTTGATTCAGATGAAGACCTTGGGTGTACAACCTATGAGACCTAATTTGTGCAAGACCATGTCATGATTTGTGATACTACTCCGGCTATTGAATATCTATTTATTGTACTCATGTGGCTATGATCCACCTTTTAAACATGCGTGGCATTATAGCTCATATTATATGATGTATATTCATCTTGTAAAGGATATAGTGTTCCATATTTTTTAACATGGCATCCTCAGTGATAATTTTGTAACAATGAAATCTATGTTGTTGTTTAGGTACTCCTATGAAGATTAGATTCTGAGTCCTTTGAGCTAAAATATTGTAATGTATTTAAGCCGTCCTTATCCTCTGAACTCCCACATTAGGGGGCATATGTTATACCTCTAAATGACACTCCTTCATCTGAGTAATGACACCAAATGTGTCATTACACAAAAGGAAAACATGGATAGAAGTAACCCTATCTTTATAAGATGATTGGACCTTTAATACATACCATTAAATCCAGTATAATGTAACTTTGCATATCAAATCACTTGGAATACGTGACTTCCCTTTTGGAAACCTGTGTATCATACATGAGACTCCCTCAAGAAACTCGCGTATGGATCTTAAGAGTGGAATACACGAGTTTTCTCAAAGGAACCCACATATTATTTGTGATTTGCTCCATTATAGGCCATGTATTTCATTAATAATTGTTAAAAATAAAAATATTATTAATTAAAGGGAAGTTCGGATCAGTTTGGAAACCTCCCTAATTTCCCTAACCAACCTAGCCTCGAAATTCTTCCTCACAAACAACTATAATAAGAGGTGAAAGGTATGAGGAAAGGGGCACCAAATTTGGAGGAAAAGTTATGCTGGAGAACTTTCATTGAGGAGAGGAGCAAGAGGACTCAGAGATAGGTCTTGTAGAGGAGTCTGATCAAGGAGAGGATTTGTAATGTTTCCAAAAACTCTGTCAATAAATATTGTCATTTCCTTCCATCATTGGGTAATAAATGCTTCAATTGTTTTGAGTAATGATCTAGATTGTACTTTGATTTGAATTGAAATATTTGTTTATGTTCAATTATCATGTGTTATAAGAATTGGAGATGCTTTGAGAAAAGTTTATTTCTTTTTGTAGGTGTTGAATATTGGAAATATAAGAGAATTGGAGAGAAGAGGCCAAGCTAGGATCGACCGTCAAAACACGATGCACAATCCTCTTCTCTTTCTCTTTAATAAATTCTTGTAACCATGTTTGTTTGTCTGCAACCTTATAGTATGTTGGTGGCCTTGTAAACCCCAACCATAGGATATATTTCCCTCACAATACTTTTTTCCACTTCTTCCTTCCCATGAAGATGATTTACCATTCAAGAAGCCGATTGGAGGTTTGATAGAGAAGAAATGGGAGAAGTGTGTATGTTGAGAGTTAGGGTAAGGGTTGATGGTCGTTGATGTTAATATGGTTTGTGGTTTAACTGAGAAAAAATGGGAGAAGTGTGTAATTTCCATTGATGGCGATTTGAAGTTTGATAGAGTAGAAATGGTACCTGAGAGAAGCATCTAATTCCTAGGCTTACTATGTGATATTTTTTTCCCATTAGACTTTTTTTTAAAATAAAAAAATTAACCATGTGTTGCTTAAGATACACTCAAACAATGACAATGGGATGGTATCGATGTTTGGTTAAATGAATTTCATGGTCATCTCTTAAATGACGTTCATGCGTGTAGCTTAAGCAATGTACTTTCTGCAACGTTGCTTAAGTGAAATTTTATTTCATTGAAAAAAATCCCAACCAATTGACGCCATTCGATGTTGAGAATTGAAATTTAACATTTAACATTGCCATATGTTGAATTTGGACCCCAAATGTAGTAGTGATGGCTACTAATTTTGGATAGTGAGACTTATCTCACACCAGATTCACTAGGTTTTCTGGATCCTCTGATTAGTGATCTATCATGAGATTCTTCACTTTAGACTTAGATGTTAGGAGAGAGGAATTTTGGGGATAGTTGATAGTTTGAAATATTCCCCCAATATGTGGAATCCTCCCACCTCAATACATGGAATCCTCCCACCTCAATACATGGAATCCTCCCACCCATTTCCCCTTCCATCTTTGACAACTATATGACAAATATTTCACTTTAGTATTATCTTAAAACCATAAAAGTAAGGAGAAGATCAATATTGTTATTGGTATTTCATACTTTCCTTTTGTAAGCTAGTACCCATGGATTTTAAAACTGGTGACCTTACACAAGGAATTCCTTAACAATACACCCATTCACCATCTATTTTATTCCCCATGGGACATCATTTCATACTTCTTAAACTAGTTAATTTGTTTATATATTTTAATAAAATTGTCATTTAGTTCTTTTTTGGCACTTTCTTTTGTAGTTATATTAGTACACACACACACATTAACTGCAATTGTATTATACTTTGTTTTACTTTGGTATGAGTTAATATTATAAATATAATAGAAATGTGCATTATGGTATGAAATTAATATTAACATCTTATATTGATTTTTTTTCTAGATCACAACAATTAATGACTCCATACATGATGATCCAATTTATGTTTAGCCTGCTTCATATATAAGAGAAGAAGAAGAAGAAGAAGAAGAAGAAGAAGAAGATGACGATGAAGATGATAATAGTCACGAGGTTGATTAATATGATGAGTTTGATGATCATTATGAGGATCATGACTGTGATCTTGATGATGATGTTGGTAATGCTAGATAGCTACTAATTCTATTCGTGAACATGATACATTTTTTATTATATTTACATGTATTATTGTTGATATATAACTATAATATATTTATTATTTTGTCTTTTATATGATCTATTTATCCGTTTTACAAAAATTGCTAGGTTTGACTCAGATCTGCAAGTCAAACCTAGGTTAGGAGATAAAACAATCCAAGTTGGCCTTCTAGTAGTTCAAACTTGTTGCCGACGAGTATGACTCACTAGTGGGAAGTATGCTTTAGTCAAGCAAAATCGCTTCTTAATCATGGGAATCTTTTTTCTACCTTATTTTAATGCTTGGATTAGGAAGTTTCATCAAAATTATAGGGTGTTGAGTTTGGTAAAGAGTATTTCAAGTCACTCCCTTGTGAGTGTTTGGATTGGATAAAAAAATTTCTTAGTGAATCAATGAAAAAAATAATTTATTCAAGAATTTTTTCATGTAAGATTTCTACATTTCTCTTACTAATGTTTCCTTCTATGGCGGAGGCAAAATTCTCTTTGAAATCAACTATAGATTATGTTAAAAAGGACAGAAACATAGATATAATACCTTAGGTATAAGACTTAAACTCACAATATGATAATTATTTGTTTTCCTTAAATAAAAAGATGTTGGGCTTGGTCTAATTGTCTTAAATAAGTTTTCCTCCCATGTTTTCATAGTTTTAATTTTCATAAATCCTCCTAGGTGTTTATTCTTCCATGATGTATTCATTTGAGAACTATGGCTTATAACAATTGTGACTCAGATCATGGTTTCCTTCATTTTGTTTTTAGCACCGAAAATATGCTTCCTATGTCATAGTTAGTAAGAAAACACAAAATAAAATAGTTAAATCTTGCTATCTGTCGATCATTTGCAGGTTGTAGGATTTGTCAAGACGTGTATGCCAAACAAGCTAGGAAACATATTTATTAATTTGAAGATAAATTATTTCTTTTGACAACCAATGAAATTAACCAAAGGATTCAAATTTACAATGATGCATACGTTGAAATCTTATTTTATTATAGCATGAACAATTGGTGGTAGCATGAATCATAAAGTCATGGAAGAACATTTTAGTTGGTGCAATGATACTTCTTCAATAGGTGCAATATGACCTTTTACTGCAACGAATTTGACAATTACTTTGACTCCAATAGACTTTACGTGGCTTTATATGTGAAAAAAATTACTAGCCTTTGGCATTCTTGAAAACACTTTTGGACCATACTTGAAATTCTGAGGAAAGATTTTGCATGAGCTTGTTTAAATGGAAAGAGCTATCATGTAATGTTAAAATATGTTAGCCTATGACAAATCTTAGATTTACATTCAAGCGACTTTTCCTTGTAGGTGGGTGTCTTTTCTCCATATCCATGGGTGCATTATGTGAATTTTACTCAACGATGTTGTGAAGGTAAATATACTTCATAAATTCATATGTAATATAGATATGTAATATAGATATCAAATATGTTGATATGTAGAATTGTTGTGAACACTATAAGTAAGGCTTGTTTCATATTTCTCAGGATGTGTGTGTATGGGAGGGGTACAAAATAATGCATTTGACTTGAGTTGTAGTAGTGGGCTAATCTATTTAAAATTTACTAGCCTTTGGCATGCTTGAAAACACTTATGGACCATACTGTAAATTCTAAGGAAATAGTTTTCATGAACAACTTGTTTAAAGGGAAAGAGATGTCATTTAATGTTAAAATATGCTAGCTTATGACAAATATTAGCTTTACCTTTAAAGGAATTTTCCTTGTAGGTGGGTGTCTTTTCTCCATCTCCGTGGGAACATTATTTGAATATTACTCTCAGCAATGCTGTGAAGGTTTATATACTTCATAAATTCATACATAATATAGATATCAAATATGTTGATATGTAAAATTGTTGTGAACACTTTAAGTAACGCAGGTTTTGCATTTCTCACGATGTGTGTGTGGGGGGGGAGGTACCGAATCATGCATTTTAGTTGAGTTGTATAAGTGCGCTAAATAATTATTAGTGTCACAAAACTTGCTAGGTTTGACTCAAATTTGCAAGTCAAACCTAGTTTAGGAGATAAAACTAGCTACATTGGCCTATTGGCAAGTCAAATTTGTTGCTGACAAGTATGAATCACCAGTGGAAACTATGCTTTAGTAAATAAAAATCACTTCTTAAGCATGAGAATATTTTTCTACCTTACTTTAACGCTTGGAGTAGGAAGTTTAATCAAAATTGTAGGGTGTTGAGTTTAATAAAGAGTATTTCAAGTCACTCCCTTGTGAGTGTTCGACTTGGATGAAAAAATGTTCATAGTGAATCAATGAAAAATTCAATCATTTATTTTTGGAATCATTTCATGTAGGGTTTCCTCATTGTGCTTACTGATGGTTTCCTTCTTTGGAAGAGGTAAAATTCTCTTTGAAATCAAGAATAAAATCTGTTAAAAAGGGCTAACTCTACATCTGGGTTTTGACCCGACTCCTCCACTATTGAGATAATTAAGGTTCTACTTCCCTTCTATTTCAAAGGGTTTGAGGAGACTATGAAGTATTTAGGATACCGGTTAAAGGATAATAAATACTCCTAAAGGGTTTGCTAAGGTTGTATAAAAAGGTGGAGAAGATAATTAATTTTGGTTGCAATAGGTGGATATCCATAGTGGAAGACTGAATATCCTTAACTATGTGGTCAAATCCACCCCTCTATTCTGGATGTCATTGGCATACATACCTAGGGAGGATCATAACAAAATTTTGGAAACTTTGTTGTAGGTATCCTTGGGAAGGAAAGAAAAATAAAAGAGGTCTACTCCTCGTAAAATGGTCATATGCCAAAAGCAACAAATATAAGAAAGTTGGGGGTTAAAAGTTTTACCTTTGTTTTCCTAAGCACTAGTTATAAAAGGAGTATGGAGGTTCCTATCCTCTAAAGGATTACGGAAAACAATGAAAAAGTGGAAGTATGTCGAGCCACTTAGTTTTATGGATTTTGTGCCCAAAAATATTAGTGGTCGGTGGTTAAGTGCTATGGAAATCTTTATTACATGTTTATCTTATTATAGGTGATCAACTAGTATGCTAATGGGAAGACTGCAATGGTCACAAAAGGTTCCAATGGGTACTAATCCTTGGATAGGAGACCAGTCCTAATACTCTGCCAACCACTCCTTGATGATCTACATTAACATAATCTTAATTTTTTGGATGGATACCTATGAAAACAATGGTTATGGATGGTGTTCAATAGGATGGAAAAAGACCAAGCAATTAGTATTAAAGAATGAAATTACATAGGAAAAAATTCATTATGTTGATGCTCTTCAAATGGAATCCATTAGACTTGAATACCAACCCAACAACATTGTATGGGCATCAAACAAAACATAACAGAAATACAAGGTAAAAAATGTTATATGGCAACAATATATTCATTTGAACAATATGAGACATGGAATTGGAATCTCATTTTGAAGTTTCAAGAACATCAAGAAAGCCATATATTCCTTTTAATTTTATTAGAAAATAAATTTTTGACATGGGACATGCTTCAAAAGAGAAGTTGACAGGGACCAAATGCCTCTTGTGCAAAGAAAATTCTAAAAGTGCATCTCATATTTATGTGTATTATAATTTTACCAAAGAAATTTGGAGTGTTGTTAAAACGTAAAATTTTATCTAGAAATAAACACAAATGGGAGGGACTTCAGTGGAAGAGGATTTGGAATCTTGGAAAAAGGATCAAGAAGTTAGAAAGAACATTGTTCCCTTCCATGTTTTTTCCTATGGCAAGTTTGGTTAAACATGAATGAAGCATTGTTCCAAATTGAAATCTCTCGCATTAAGACCTTTTACAAGCTAAAGGGAGCATACTCATGCATCGATAATTCTAAGAAGAAAAAAAAGGTTAAGGATCTAGGGATTATCAACACAGGTCCATATGGAATTTTGACAAAGCATAAATAAATTTCCCAAACATGTGTGGAGTGGGAGGTATTCTATTAATCTCTAAAACTCACCAAATAGAATTCAACGTGTCTTGGGTACTAGATCCAACAAATTTGTAGAAATCAATGCAGTTTAAATCTTCAATACTAATGCATTAGAGGAGACCCAATGTAATAAGAAGCCTAAACATCTATGGGGTTTCCTTATTGGTGGTGGAGTGGATGAGAAGACCCAAAAGGTAGAGAAGTATTGACTTGTTTGATATTTTCAATCACACAAATGATCTCAAATATAGATTTAATAGAGGTACAATTTATTCACATATATAGGGATCATAACCAAGAGGAAAACTTGCTTTCAAATAGGATTATAGCATAGTTATTGGTTCTCCTTTATAATATCTAAGTGTGATGGGATGAGGAGATTCCCCCATCTCATATGATTTCACTTTGAGATAGTTAAACAAAGGTGATAAAAATGGAGGATTCTTCTTCTTTGTTTGGTGCTTATGTTTTGAAACATATCTAGAACAGTTTGGTGATTTTTGATGTTATTTTGATCTAGGTAGAAAGACATCAAATTTTGACACTAACCCTAAGTTCTCTGTCAAGAAAAACTTAATGCATATTAGGGGTTTTATTTATGATAATCGTTGTAAAACTTGAGTGGAGGTTTTCTCACATTTGATTGTTGATGGAGTAAATTTAAATCATGTATGCATGAAGGGATATCATAGGTTGTATGTACTAGTGGAATCAAGTAGCAAGGCATTGAATTGGTAAAGAATGTGGCTAGAGACTAGTGAATTCAACGATCATATATCCAATAAGTATTGACTTTTGATTGATAACGCTAGAATTGTGAACCTAGAGTGTTCCATCTATATATTTCGGTTATTAAACAACATAATTACAGAGAATTCGAATGTGCATTTTAGCCATCATATATAGCGGGAAATAAACTGAATATTGACCCAAAATAGAATATAAAAGAAAACAACAAAAGGAAACTAAAATGGAAAGAAAAACCAACACATTCAATTTCCTTCATTAGTATTTTGAGCAAATGGGAAGATGTCAAACTTACCTCAAACCACATAAGTAAACAATGCTTAAGCAATTATTTGAAAACTATCTCATATATAACATGCTATGTGGGCTTCTTGTGTTTGAGATCTAGCGGCGAGTCATATTTTGTTCCATTTAGCATTACATTTCAATTTAACCAAGGAATATGGTTTTTTCCTTCATTCAGAATGAAGTAGAAAGGACATCCCACTGGTTTACCTTGTGGACTAATAACTCCACTAACGAAGGCTCAAAAGCAGTAGTTTATTTACTGGGTTGATAATCCATTCAATGAACCAATTAATCATTCTTACCCAGTTAATTTATCATCCCAATTGGTTTGTAGCCCCAACGCATCATAATATTTGGAACTTCTAAAAGGTTGCTCCAACTTTATAATCTTACCAGAATCTTTAATGAGCCCTCCATATTTCAAGGTGTTTCCATATTAAATCCTAAGGCCTAATGTGTGCCTTAACAATTGATATGTATCCAAACCTAATCTTGGGTATCTCACATATTCTACTTGAATCATTCCCCTTGACATATTAAGACCAACCATTTAGTAAACTAGAGGTAATCCCTTTCTACAACAAAAGATGACTTTAAGGGCAGTCTTTAAGGAATAAAGTTATAATTATATGTACAAGCATTGTAAAAATAAGGTTGGGAATAGAAAATGTGAGATGCCAAATGTTTCGAAGGAAGAGTGAACTTTCTAGATGTTTTCATGTTTCAATTTATACTATTTTGAATTTTTTCATAGCTCTTGAGAGTAATCACTTTTACATGTTTTATTCCCTTTTTTGTAATATCTAAATAAAATAAAGCTAATCATGAACCATAAATTTTATGATATGTTTGGAATTCAGTCTTATAATTGTTTACATTTTCTTTTATAGCAACATAACACATCTCTAGGCAATATAAGCCTAATTCCATTAAATGTTAAGTCATTTTTGAAGTAACTCGGTGATTAACAAAATGAACTTTAGGAATCCATGATACTAATATAATTATTCATCGTACAATCCAATAGAGAATTCCATATATAGTAATTGAAAAATAATGATTCTAGAGAATAATAGTAACAATAAATCTTAGCCTTGGTATAAATCCAAGGAAATCCAGAATTTTAAGAATAAAAGTTCATACCATTCCATCATAACCTTGTCAAAATCAATCTTAAATATAAATTATTATTATTTCACTATGCTAATCAAGTAGACTTCAAACAAGAAATGAGATCTATCCAGATTACCTTTGGTTTTAACAAAAAATGTTTGGTCGGTGCTAGTTACCACTAAACCCCCTCACCTTAAATCAACTAATCTCTTAATATCTAACACCCTAACCCCTAAAACCTAAATGCATAACCCCTAAGACCCCTAAGCACTAAAACTAATAACTACTAATCCCTTAACAAATAACCCATAACCCCTAATCCCTTAAACCCTAATCTCATACCCCCCTAGTCCCTTAACTCCTAATCCCCTATCCCCTTAACCCCTCGAAAACTACCCCCGTATAGCACCTAAGCCCTAAAACCCCTAAGCCCTAAACCCCCTAACCACTAAACTCCCTAATATCTACATCTAGTAAACCCTAAACCCACAAACCCCTAATCCACCTAACCCTTATGTCCTTAAACCCATAACCCATAAGGAACCTAACAACTAAACCCCCTAGCCAATAAATCCTATAATGTGTCCATAGTGACCATAATGTGACCATAGTGCTTGTAGTGACCATAGTGATTGTGTAGATTTCCTAATTATAGTGACTATAGTGACCATAATGACTGCATATCACCAAACTATATTACCTATAGTGGCATAATTTTACCATATTGACCATAGTGACTATGTATATTATGTAACTCATTCATGTGACATAATGTGATCATACTAACTATATTTACAAAATCTCCTATATTGAAAATTACATCCACAATAGACGTATGACTAGATATTTTAGAGGTGGTTTTGTGATCCAGGAGGATTATTTCAAATTTGATCAAATTTAAAGTCTTCAAAATGTAAAATAAAGCTTACAGGGTGAAATATCTCTTTAAGATATTTTTGGCAATGCATGTTTCTTGAAAAAGAGCTTCAGACGCAAAAGTTATTAAGGTTTGAAGTTTCGACATGTATTAAAAAATGGCAAAAGAAGATATAATTGTTGGTTTATTAAAATAATTTTGGAAGCATTGGATTCGACCCCATGACCTCCAGGTCCACCCAAGGTTTAACCAATCTCACTTAGCCAACTCTCCACACAACCATTCTTAACATGTATGTGGCACATATTATTATGGTTGAAAGGTTATATGCTTATAGAAACAAGTTATATGTTATAAACCATATATTAAACATTACATTAACATGGATCCAAATGGTGGAACCCTATCCATAATGTAACGTGAAGCCATATCACAACAAGCCTTATCCATATTCCATATCAAATGCGCCAGCAAAACCATATATATCGCATGGAAGGAGGAGAGGCCTGCGGGTTTGACCTCGAGACCTCTACCCAAATAACTCAGTGTGTTACCATTGGGGCACTGACCTACCATTGCAATGTATGCGGCACGTAATTCTTTTAAGTTGAAAGATCCCAATCCTTATTTAAACCATGAAGACCAGCCATGATGGGAGAGGAAGTTCGGAGTTGTCTACACAACGCGCAGGACTCATGTTGCATAAGAACTGAGACATGTATAGGCACAGATCCTGAGGCATACCGCCCATTAATGGACATGAGTCCTAGGGAATAATATGTACAATTTGTACTCTTTTGTCTTATTTACAGGCAATTTGTCTCGTTTTGTGTGTCAAAGGTCTCAGGCACATATAGGCAAGTTTATACTCATTTTTCTTGATTTTTTGAGAGGAACATAGTGATGCAGTCTATTTCTGAGTTTGACTGACATAATTTAGAGGTGTTCATGAAACCCATATTTTGTAAGATTTTGAATTTTAGGATTATTAATCCTCCCTTGTCCAATTTGTTCATATGTCTAAATCAGGAGTCATGTCTAAATCGAGCGTCCATCCAGTCTATTTTTAGTCACTAGCACCATTGGGTCCACTTGGCCTAATTAGGGCACATGTTCTAGTTAATAAATTTTGGGGAACACTAATTGAGGCCTAATTCCATTTATTGCACTTGCATGCATCATTTTAGGAGCCTCCTAGATCAATCCCTACAATTTAGGAGCCACTCGGAGTGCCGATACCAACCTTCATCAGTTGAGTTCAGTTAGTGACTAGTCAAGCTGAGTTAGGAGTCAGTTACATTCAGTTCTAGTCCTCTACATTCAATTAGAGCTATGCTTGCATGGATGCATGCAGGAGAGGTGCATTTCTCACCTACCATAGTTAGTTAGCCTCAGTTAACACTGAATTAGATGCTTGAGTTGTGTTTTAGAACTCTGTTGAACTCCAGTAATGGTTTAGATGAGGCCAGTTAACTATTGAGTCCTCCGATAATGATTTAGACAAGGTATTAGTTACCTATAGTCAAGTAGAGTCTAATCAATTCAAATTTCCTCATGTGGATTTGAATTGCATGTGGCTATTTAAACCATTGTACTTCATTTTAATTATTATCTAATTACTCTTTGATTAATGAAAAGCATTCACAGCTGCAAGCCATTTTTGCACTGTTTATTTCTTCAATAACTGAGTAAATTGTGTGATATATCTAGTGAGTTGTGTGTTTGACCACAGATCTATGTGCTCAATTTAACATGGTATCAGATCCTCAGTGGAAAAGGCACTCCTCCCCCTCAGATCTCCTACTGGATCATTTTTGAGCAAAATTGCTCCTTCCAGCTCTGCACCTGAAGCAGAAGGTTTACCACTTAATACCCCAAGTTAAGGAATTGTTGATCAAGCTTTCTTCATCAATTATGCTGGGTGTGATGAAAACCTAAAATGTCCAGGATTTTCGACCTTACTTTGTCTTTTTGTGTAATTACAGGTACAACTTCAAATGGATTCATCAGTTCTTCTTCTCACCCCATTCACAAGCTATTCAGAATGGAAAATGAAGATGATTACATCTCTTAAGAGAAAATATCTCTATGAGGTGTCTATTGGACTTGGTGAAGAGTCCTATGAGAGTGAGAATGATTGGCTGAATGCATGTGATGGAGCTTTTGGAACAATAGCACTGGATATTTCTCCTAGCTTGTGCTACCTCAGTAGATCTATTGAAGACCCAAAGGAATTCTGGACAAGATTGGACAGAACCTTTGGAAAGATTGATGAGGATCATAATAGCACATTGGAGGGCACATCCAGCACCATAAGAGTTCCTGATCCAAAATTTTCAGCCTCTACTCTCTTTTCTGAAGTTTTTCAAGATGAAAAAGAAGCAAAGTCCTCCTCCAGTGATTTTCATTTGAATTATGTGCAAAATTTGCCAGCAATTGTTTCCGAAAGTGAAGAGAAATTTGATTTTTCTCCCTCTAATGTTGTTGATGGTGTGAAAATATGTAATACCTTGGATATTTTGGAAGAAATATCAGATCACCAGAGTGATCCATTCTCTTCCCATGGTCTATATCTTCCAACAAATTCCTGTAGGATTCCATGCACCAAAATTTAGAATTTTGAAGAAGAAGAAAACTGTGCATCCACCGTCTCGGTGGACTATCCTCTTGGATTTGATATGAAACTTATTCAATATAATATGATCTTATTTTAATCTGATCTGATATTTCTTGGTTCAATATTTCAGCTTCATAATCTTTCATTGCTGCTTGTAGCTATTCTCATTAATTTTGTGAAGAAACAAGTACCGCAAGTCTCCTTCGAAACTACTGCTGGGGATTTGATTTCATTTCACAGTTTTGGATCTATTGTGAACCCATTTAGATATGATTTAATTTTTGATATGATATTATTTGGTTCAAATTTTAAAATCCAAGAGCTTTCAGTCAAGCTTGTAGCTGCTCTCACCAATTCCGGTGTGAAAAATCAAGTACCGCAATTCTTCCTCAAAATTGCTGCTGGGGATTTGGTGTTAGCTTCCTCTTATGAGGTTGCTGATATTTTATTTTGTGATTAATTAGATATTTCAGAAGGTATATCAGAATATGGATCTCAATCATTTTCTCTCAACAGTCCCAGGGCTTCTCTACCTTTGGTCACATGCTCAACTCCTCAGAGAACTAGTAAAGAGGTAAATTTTCTGCATCTGCGTGGACACTTGCTCCTAACACTTGGGGCAATTTTTACCACTCATGGTTTGCTGTTCATGGCTGCAACATATCAGTTTCTTTAGTGTTCCTCACATGGTTTGAATCCTTAAGAACCTTTTCTCACTTATCAGTTGATTTCAGTTGCTCTACATGGGTCCAGTCTTCATCTGACAGCTGTCTATATTTCTGATTTAGTTGAGCATATTAGTATTCTTCCAAAGAGGAAGATTCCTCCAGACATAATGATGGAGAGGTTCACATGCCAGGCCCCAGGATACCTATGCACAGAAGAACCAAATTGATCTTGATTCTACCTGCTTAATTAGAGGGGGGGATTTTTTCCCATGTGATTTTTTTCCCAGCTCCTTGTATTGAGCAGTTACTTTACTTTACTTGATGTAATGGGTGACCTATGTTCTTAGTTACTAGGGCTCACAAATTGTTCGAGTTAGAATTTAAGGGGGGTGCNATCCTCCCTTGTCCAATTTGGTCATATGTCTAAATCAGGAGTCATGTCTAAATCGAGAGTCCATCCAGTCTATTTTTAGTCACTAGCACCATTGGGTCCAGTTGGCCTAATTGAGTTACTAAAGTGTGGGGAACACTAATTGAGGCCTAATTCCATTTATTTCACTTGCATGCATCAGTTTAGGATCCTCCTAGATCAATACCTACAATTTAGGAGCCACTGGGAGTGCCGATACCTACCTTCATCAGTTGAGTTCAGTTAGTGACTAGTCAAGCTGAGTTAGGAGTCAGTTGCATTTAGTTCTAGTCCTCTACATTCAGTTAGCGCTAGGTTTGCATGGTTTCATGCAGGAGAGGTGCATTTCTCACCTACCATAGTTAGTTAGCCTCAGTCAACACTGAATTAGACACTTGAGTTGTGTCTTAGAACTCCGGTAATGGTTTAGACAAGGTCAGTTAACTATTGAGTCCTCCGATAATTATTTAGACAAGGTCTTAGTTACCTACAATCAAGTAGAGTCTAATCAATTCAAATTTCCTCATGTGGATTCGAATTGCATGTGGCTATTTAAGACACTAATAAGATCGGTCTTCCCATTGGAAGTGTCTCAGAGACATAGCCCAAGAGGGGTGAACTCTGTTATCAGTTGTTTTCTTCATTTTATGGTTTTCATATCTCTTTTATTTGCTTATCTGATTGATTTAAGCATTACAATTTTTCATCTTTTAAGCCTATTTATGAGTAATTAACATATAAATTTCACATGCAAATTAATGGTTAAAAAAGATCTTGAATATTTTCAGATCAAGTTTTGAATCAAAGAAGCTTAAGCATTGCATTGTGATTTTATGTTAACAAGATCCAGGCTAAAGCGAGGTGAAGGTGTACCTGAAGCTTTTAATCCAAAATTGGACGTGCACATTAAAGAGATAAAATGGCAGATGAATACTACCGAGGAGAAGATGAGAAAGCCTTTCGTAAGGATTTCTATCAAATGGCAGACATAGTAGAAAAGTTGTTTGCAGATTAACAAGAGAGGTTGGAAAAGAAGAAAATAAAGAAGAAGCAAGCAAAGGATAATTCTTGGGGAAAAGGAAAAGACCCTTTAGAACCTTCTTCTCCATCTTCTTCTTCTTCTTCTTCTGAAAGCTCCAGTTCTTCTTCTTCAAATCCAAAGAAACAACCCAAGAAGGATAAGTCTAATTTACCTTATTTAAAACTTGATATTAAGTTTGAATTTCCCACATATAATGGTGAAATTAACGCTGAAAAACTAGACGATTGGATTAGGAAGATTGAGGTGTATTGCAAGATTCAAAAGCTTGCAGATGATAAGGAAAAGATCCAATTGGATACTTTCCATCTTGGAGGCACCGCACTCATCTGGTGGGAAAGTAAGATGTAGGAAGACCTCCTTACAAAAGGTAAAATTATTTAGTCCTGGTATGAATTTATTGCTGCATTAAAAAGGAAATATTATCCATTAGGCTCCATACAACAAGACATGATGGATTGGGAATATTTAAGGAAAGGTAAAGGTCAGAATGTTCAAGAGTACACTCAAGAAATTTAGAAAAAGAGATTTGATTTTGGGCATACCTCTTTATACTCAAGAAAATATTCTCAATTTTATTAGAGGATTACATAGTTATTTGAGTCATACAATACTTCTGTTTAAACCTACTAACCTTGACAAGGTATATTGGGTGCAAGCTACACACATTGAATCTAAAGGGAAGAGTGCTCATGTTGTTTCTTTAGCTAAATCTATCTAGGAGAAAGAAGACACGAAAAAATGGTTAGGTAAGAATATAGCTACCATGAAGAAAGGGGATACAAATATTTCATGTTCGCATTTCCAAAAATATGGGCATGATGAAGAAAATTGTTGGAAGCTGCATCCAAAACTGAAACCGAAGTTCTTCAAGGATCAGAAGGGGAATCAAACAAACACAGTTATCGTTGAGGACATTGGATCAGATTTCGAGGACGAAACAAAGATAACAATTATAGGTGTGAAAGGTAAATCTATTGTTGGCAATTATTTTAACATTGGTTCTTCATGTTCTTATACTTCTAAAGATCATGTCAGTTCTAAGAATAAAAGGAATGCCTTGTTTCATATAAGGGTGATTACAAAACAAACTGATATCTACACAAATAGATAGTGGATCCCAAGCTAATATCATTTCAAAAGAAGTAGTTAAACAATTGGGGTTAACAACAAAACCACACAAGAAACCTTATACATTAGCCTGGGTGTGGAAAGATAAAATATTGCAAGTAACAAAACAATGTGATCTAAAGTTTGCAATAACATCTAAGTTTGTAGATGAGGTTAAATTTGATGTGGTTCCACTAGATATATGTGGAAGTGTTGGGTAGCCCATACTTATATGATCGAAAAGCAATCTTCTATAAAGAACATAATCAGTATCACTTGTTTAAAGAAGGAATTGAGTACATAGTGCATTCACATACATTTAAAAATGGCAGATCATTGGGCACTACACAACAATTAAAAAATGTTGTTAATGCAAGTCGGAATTTGGAACTTATGTCTATGCAATGTAAGGAAAAAATAATCCTGATCATGAAAAGGAAGTGTCATTTCACGACAATGCACCTATATTGGTTGATAATGTTCCTATGGTAAGACATAATCATGATATGGGTACAATCTCTTGTTTAATGTTGATATTGAACTTATTATTGATCAATAGTTTATGGTTTTTTCATGCAATATTGAATGAATATTTTGTGGAAAAAGGGATTATTGTACTTAACAATATAGGCAGTGTTGATTGTTGTTATGCTAATTCAAATGTACAGGTTCCAGGAAGAATGGACAGGTGATACATGACAAGGGAGACGAACATGTCCTCACTTGAACTCATAATGATTCAGGCTTCTGGTGGTCCAAAATATTCCTAGTGGGAAGGTTTGATCCAGGAGGATGATTTCAAAGTCGATCAAACTTAATGTCTTCAAAATGTAAAATAAAGCTTACAGGGTGAAAGAGCTCATCAAAATATTTATGGAAATGCTTGTTTCGTGAAAAATACCTCTGGGCACAAAAATTATTAAGGTTTGAAGTTTCGACATTTATGGTTAAAAAATGGAAAAAAAATTGAAGGTTGGTTTATTAAAATTATTCTGGAAGCATCGGATTCGACCCCGTGACCTCCAAGTTCACCCAAGGTTTAACCAAGCCCACCTATCCAACTCCACACACAACAGTTATTAACATGTATGTGGTACATATTATCATGATAGAAAGGGTATATGTTTATAAAACCAATTTATATGTTATAAACCGTATATTACACATTACATTAACGTGGAGCCAAATGGTGGAACACTATCCATAATGTAACATTAATCCATATCACAACAAACCTTATCCATATTCCATATCAAACATGCCAGCAAAACCATATGTTTAAACTATATTGTAACGTGTTCACATGTTATATTTTCCACCATTCAAATTCACGTGAAAGGAGGAGAGGCCCGCAGGTTCGACCCCAGGACCTCTCCCTAAAATAACTCAGTGTGTTACCATTGGGGCATCACCCCACCATTGCAATGTATGTGACACCTAATTCTTTTAACTTGCAAGCATCCAATCCTTAATTAAACCACGAAGCCAAGCCACTGTGGGAGAGGAAATTCAGAGTTGTCTACACAACATGCACATTGCACAGGAACTGAGACATGTACACGCATAGATCTCTAGGCACACATGCCATTAATGGACATGGATCTCAACGAATAATCCATATAGTTTGTACTCTTTTGTATTATTTGCAGGCAATTTGTCTCATTTTGCATGCAAGAGGAGGTCTCAGGCACATATAGGCAAGTTTATACTCTTTTTTTTTTCGATTTTTTGAGAGAATCGCAGTGGTGCAGTCTCTTTCTGAGTTTGGTGGACAAAATTTAGAGGTGTTCATGAAACTTATATTTTGTAATATTTTGAAGACTAATAAGATCAACCTTCCCATTGGAAGTGACCAAGAGACGAATCCTAGGAGGGGGAACTCTGTTATCAGTTGGTGTATTCATTTTATGGTTTACATATCTCTTTTATTTGCTTATGTGATTGATTTAAGCATTAAACATTTTCATCTTTTAAGCATGTTTATGAGTAATTAACATATAAATTTCACATGCAAATTAATGGTTAAAAAAGATCCTGGAGATTTTCATATCGTTTCAGAAAGACCTCGAAGTCAAACCTAAGCACTCTCTAAAGGGGTAAATTGTTGCAGTGTTCGTGGCTCACCACTGTTACATGGTTATGGGGTTTCATATTATAAATTTATCTAATAATAATTAATTAATTCTTATATAAATATAGAATTTATAAGTTGATTCGGTGTCAATTGCTGAGTTGTGACACATGAAAGAGTCTACAATTTACTATATTTTAAATTTACTAAATTTTAAAATTTATTAAATCATACAAATTCATTGTCAAAATTGTGATTTTCCATTGCCCGAATGACACAACTAAAAATGACGAAATAAATGACCAATTGTTATGTGTTCATTTTTAGTTTAGTTCATGTCATGTGACCAAATTGGCCATTTATCTTGGTCATTTTTTTCCTAGTCCTTATCATGTGACCAAATTGGTCATTTATCTTGGTCATTTTTAGTTAGATGACGTGAAATTTTTCAATTTTGTCATTTATCCCTTGAAAAAATTGGTTCAACCAATTTTTTTGGTCACCTAGTCACTTATCTCTCATTTTGTACTAGTGTCTACATATGAAGATTATGCAACTTATTTCTTGTTATATTGGTATATGCATTCACACACACACACACACACACACAAATTCTTTTTACTTTGCTATAATAATATCCATGAAATATTTTGACATGTTGATAATACATTTGATTTTTTGTTGATTTGATTAAAGATGATGATATTATCAGAATTGTCTTGTAACTTTAATTTTATTGGAAATTGTCAATGTTCTTTTGATGAAGAATTAGTATGTATGATGATATTACTACTTTTGGATGGATATTGTGAATTTGCCTAAAAATATTATGTAATGTTGTGCTACAAAATTGAATTCTTAATGATATTTGATTATTTGACATATTTCAAGGTTTAGTTAAAATTAATAAAATAGATGCAAAATCAATAAAACATGACTTATTTCACTATTAATAATTCAAATTAAATCTTAATTAACAATGGAAGAAAAACAAAACACAAAATGGATGCAAGATTAGATGTAACAAAAAATGCAAAATTGGATGCAAAACAAGATGCAAAAGTGGATGAAAAACTATATGAAAAAATAGACTCAACACTAGACACAAATATGGGCACAAAACTAGACACAATACTAGGCCCAAAACCATATGCAAAAGTGGATTCCTAAATAGATGTAAAATTGTGCGCTAAATTGGGAACACAATTGGGCATAAAAGTGGATGTAGCACTGAGTGTAAATCCCAATGCAACACTAGATGCAAACAAAGACATAAAATGGGACACAATATTGGATGCATGATTGAATGTAACACTGGATGAAAAACAAGACACACCATTAGACACAAACATGGGTGCAAAACTAGGCACAACATTGGGCATAATGCTAGAAACAAACCTAGATGTAAAAACAACATCAACTAGGACACAACACTAGGCACAAAAATAGACACAAAAGAAGACATAAAATGGAACTTAACATTAGGTGCAAACCTAGATGCAAAAAATTAAGTAAAACATGATGAAGAGAAGCAACATCATAAGTAAAACTGGACTAAAACTAGATGTAATACTGGGCCCAAAATTGGATGCAAACTTGAATGCAACACTAGACGAAAAATTGGACACATAATTGGATGAAAAATGGGGTGCAGAATTGGTAAAAAAAGCGTGATGTAAAATTATGAGAAAGATTGGACACAACATTGGATGCAAAAATGGGTTCAAAAAATGATGTAACAAAGGACATAAAAAATGATGCAATATCGGGCATAAATAAGGGTGTAAAAAAGACACAAAAACAAATGAAGAAATTGGGTGAAAACTAGACGTTAAAAAGGACACAAGAAAAGATGCAATAGTCGATGTTTTATGAAATTGTACAAGAGCACTAGGTTTAGTGTTTGATTTTTCACCACAATTGGAAAATCATTGTAACACCTCGGTTTTGACCTCGTTTGCATTAAATTATATATGATGTAAATATTGTATTTAATCATGGTGTGGAGCTAAAGGCCAAGGCCATGCCATCGATCTACTATTTTATGTTTGGAAATTAAAATTGGTGCTGATGGTTATTGTGCTAGCCGATGGCACAATATATTNGGGGGGGGGGGGGGGGGGGAGGTATTCAAACCCTTGAGCCAATGGGGAAAATCCAAATGTCAAAGGGAGAACCCATCAAACTTTCGACTACCCATTTTGTCTTTTGTTCCCAATCATTTATTTCTTCCAGAAATTTGTTGAGTTAGTTAATGCATGGGGATGGGAAGTGTGTGGCAGTTAAATTCAAATTTCGGAAGCCACCCATTTTTGAAAAATATGTTTTTGACTTATGGGGCAAGTAAAATTCCCAAAAATGATGCCCAACCCATTATGCATTCACGTCCTCCATTTCCTCATGCACTTGAATCTTGCTGAGCTCTTCCCTTCACGTTTTTTGTTGTTCCTCATCTTGCTATGGTTGGGAAAATCCATTTTTGTGTTGTGGAGTGAATGTGCAGTAGGGATTAATGTTTTTATGTCATTTCCATAGTTTCTCCATGCCCAAAAACTCATTTTTGATATGCTCAGTGGCTGGGAAGAGATACCCACGATTTTGGGGTTTTTAGCAGCCATTTTTTCCCACGTGAAGCCCACAAACATTTTCTGAATTTGAATCCATGAACTGGGGGTTTGTAGAGGCTATTTTTTCCCACGTGAAGCCATTAAATGTTTTTTGGAATGGATTTATCACTCTGGGTCATTTTCCCCCCTTTCCCATTTTCGATTTTGGTTTCTAGGACGTTTTTGTCCATACCCAACACTTGTGTTTTGGGGTTCTGTAAATACTTGTTTGGTCTGAACTATTAGGAGTGGAAGAGGGCATAATTGGCTTGGTAAACCTAGTGTAGGAAGGAAAATCACAGAGATATCAAGCGGGGTTGGTTATTCTTCTTTGCACACCTTGAAGAGCATTGAATGAGAAGG
Organism: Pseudotsuga menziesii; assembly: GCA_001517045.1. Taxonomy (NCBI): domain Eukaryota; kingdom Viridiplantae; phylum Streptophyta; class Pinopsida; order Pinales; family Pinaceae; genus Pseudotsuga; species Pseudotsuga menziesii. Next base: position 53,889 of record LPNX011213833.1, on the reverse strand, counting down.
CATAGCCCAAGGGACTATGTAGCAGAGAAGGGGATGCTTCCTTCTATTGGGTGGTGTAGGTATTGAGAAGTCTAAGCCAGATCTTGTGTATGTGTCCATAGCTCTGTGGTTGAGATCACTAGCTTAGTAATTCAACCTTTCCACCTCCTTGGCATCCTGATAAGCCCAAATGTAGTTTTGTATTGGATGAATTTTGTTATGTATTTGGCTATGTGTGATCCTATTATTGTTCCCTTATCCCTTGTGGGAATCATGCCCAGCTCGGGGGTGGCAGTGGTGCTGAGAGATTGATGAGCACACTAGACTATGGTTGAGTGGAACGTTGCAGCGACATAGATGGTTGTGGGACAACTCTTTCTCAAGATAAGTATTTCTTGTGTATATGATTTCTGAAACTGTATTTGTTTGAATGAACATTATGAACATGTTGAATGCTCGAATAAAATGTATTTTCTTCCGCTGTAGATTGCATGCATTATGCTTCTGTGTATGTTTTTATTTTCAATGCATTTTTATTATCATGGGACTTAGATCCCCTCTTATAATATAGAAACAACTCGTATTCATGTCCCCATCGAAGATGAGGGGACGTGACAATCATTACACTAAAATCTCTCGCTAAATCTAGTGCAAATTCTAGTTTTTGTTGTAATAAAATTAGTGTAATATCTGAGTGAAAATTGGGAGTGGGTACCTTTTACAAACTACATGCATCTATGTTCAACCTCCTAGAATATCTAGGACATGTGGAAATATTTATAGATGCTTCACATCATACTCCCCTTGTTTTAAAAATAATTAACCTTTTGGTTTGGAGTTATTGTACTTTGTTTTCCTACACTTTATCCTCTTATCAAAGCATTACTCACTCTCAATAATGTCCCATTTAATGACTCCAAGTTTCCACATCCAATAGTGCAATCTCTCTATAGGTTGTTCATATCCATCTGTTAATCTCTCCATAGATTATTCATATTTATCGGACAATATCAAGCTATCCCAATCCAAATGGGATAATATATCAAGTACATGAGGTGCCATCACATTTGCTTTTTCCTCCAATACTTTATTCACCTCAACAACCAAATTCCTTTGTATGAAGTCAAATATCACCATAGCTAGGAAATTTTTTTCCTCTTTTTCTATGACAATATTCTCCATGATGATCCCTTGCTCAATAATTTCCATGTTGTGACTGACATATCCTTCTTTCACATTCAAGAGATAGATCATGTTTATCACTTCTCCTGGATATTTGTTTTCTACATCCTGCAAATTGTGGCATATGTTCCATTGGTTTATCCTATGTAATCTCCTCCTCCCAGATATTTTTAGCTGCAAGCTTATTGCCTTCTTCATTAATCTTCACAAAGTTTTCCACAACCTTTTCTTAGATGCAATTTGTAGTATCGTTCTTATCATTGAATTTGTATACATGCATTTAAGTCTCTACATACTTAATCCTCTTATTTCCTTCTTGATTATTCTCAACAATGTACCCATCCTCTGTTTTTATGCAATATTCCTCAAGTACTTCGCCTTATTTTTGGTAGAAAAACACTTCCACAACAAAGGCTCCATACAAAATATCCCTCTTTTCAATTCTCCAAAAAAATTTCTTTTCCCAATGCCCTTATTTTTTTTCTTATGGATTGGATCTCTACTTTCTATTATGTCTTTCTTTACATTATTTGATTAGTTTCCTAATTGCTTGTATCTCCCACTTCTCCTTCACCATTTTTAACCCACACAAGGATGCACACAACACTTATGCTAGCAATCTCGGTCTTCGATATAGCTTCCTCCATCCAAATCAATATCCTCAAACAATTACATGCACCTTAGTGCTTTCTAATGCTCCTCAAGGAAAGGAAGGGGTTACTAAAGAAAATAAAATCTTTATTTACAACTTAACTTTATCTTTCCAATATCTCATTATCAGCCTTTTGATATTGAGAAAGACGCATCATACTATGCTCTCGACATAGTGATCACTCAGTCAGGTCACCCAGTCATGTTTCATTTCAAAGCTTTCAACAACACTGTTAGAAGGTATTCAACGTATGAAAAATAACTTTATGCCATTGTGCAAGCTCTTAAACAATGGAGACACTACATTCTTAGCAAGAAGACAATCATCCTCACTGACCATAAACCTTTGTATTTCACTCTGTCCCAGTTGAAAATATAGACAACCCAACAAATCAAGTGGATTAATTACCTGCAACAATTTCATTTGGTAATTAAGTATCGTAAAGGAAAATCCAATGCCACAACCAACCACCCATTACTCTACTTTATACAGTGATGAGTATGAAGGGTTACAACATCACTACTTGGCCACAGTTGTATTCAACAAATTGTGACTTATCAAAAATTTATCGACATCTTCAGATCGACATGCTGTCTACTACCGACTACTTCCTGAAGGACATCTTGCTATACAAGATTGTAGAACTTTGTGTACCGACATAAGCTCATTTGGGATGTGCACTACAACAATACTGTAGAACATTTTGGAGTCACAAAATCACTTTTTATCCTCCAAAAGTATTTTTACTAGCCTTCACTTAAATATGACATCAACAAGTACATTCAATCGTGTGTTGTTTGTGACATTGCTAAATTTCCGAATCGATGACAATGACTGTACACACCCCTTCTAGTTCCCAGTCGATCACACAAATCTATTTCTATGGACTATTTCGTAGGATATCCTACTACTAAACATCAACATGACACGATCTTAGTAGTAGTCAGAATATTTTCCAAGATGGCTATCCTCATACCATGTAAGAAGACTAAGACAACACATCATACTGCTCAGCTCTTCTTCGAATATGTGTGGAAACATTATGGACTTCCAATGACCATTATTTATAACATAGATGCTAGATTTGTCAACACCTTTTGGAAAACTCTCTAGTAGTAGCTCAACATGAGACTTTCTTTGTCGACAACCTTCCATCCATAGAAAGACGGACAGACAGAAGTTGTAAATCACTTAGTAGTACAACTGATTTTCATGTACAACCACAAGCATCATCCAACATGGGATTCCATCCTTCCATACATACAACACAACTACAATCGTGCTCAACATAGCTCTACGGGAAAGTTTCCATTTGAGATCTGTTACATATTTCAACCATCAATGCTTATTGTTTTAATTAGTTCCTTGACACGGTTGAACAATAATGAATTCAAAGGATGAGAAGTGGAGAAAACATTGAAGTTCAGAGATCAAATATACAACATCCAGAAGCAAGCACAAAAAATGTTGCAACGAGCTAATATAGAATATAAGGCCCGGCATGAAAAGCATCATATTCCTCACTCAATACAAATTGGGGATTAGGTATGGTTACACCTAAAGAAGGAGCGCTTCACTACTCCATATATAAAGATGAAACCTTTGTGATATGGTACATATGGTATCCTTAAGCATATTGGCGAAAATTGTTTTTCAGCTTGACATTCCTACATGCCTTCGCCTACATCCAATTTTGAATGTAGATCTACTTCAACCATACCATGCACCATTGTTGGAACAGGATGACTTGTAGACAACATAACCCGAATATATCCATCCATATGTTTAGGAACCTCTTCTTTGCAACACCATTGTGGGACAATGCATACACCATACAAGGACGAACTCCATTCCCTTATTTCAAGTTGCTAAAGCTGGACAACTCCCTGCGCAAGGAAAATAGTACTCTGCTACTGAAGTAGCCAACAAGTTTCCGCACCTAAACGAATACAAAATGGAGACCGTTGTTTCTTAAGGAAGGAGGAATGATCCAACCAACAGTTGGCATGTTCTTGAACTTCAACAAAGTATAGCACTTCGACTACTTCGACTACTCGACTGCTTCGAAAGGTTCATCATCGGCTTCGACAAGTATGAAACTCAACACAACTGACCTCGAAAAATATTGACAGATTCTGCACTTGACATACAACATCTTGACATGCCTTTTCAACACCTATTAAACATTGACAGATTGAATCTGTCGTCTGCGACGATTGAACTTTTGAACCGTTATAGCTTCTTGTAACTGAACGTAATGGGTAGTCACCCAAGCATCTCATCATTCTATATAAACATGTACATTATTGTAATAATCAACCAACCTTCATAGAGAAGAAGTAATAATAGAAATTTGTTTGAATTCTTGCATATTATCTGTGTGCTTACTTTCTATCGAGATAATGCATTTCCTTCTTTTATTGTTCTTTTTCTAAGCTATTTCCATAACAATGCTTGACTCATTCAGTCAACTATTGTCCCCAGCATGCACCTGCGCATGACCTAGATCAATTTTTGTTTGATGAATTTGTCATGCCACTTATTAATTGATTTTGTACTAAAATTGTTCATTGAAGTGCATCTTGTCTGATTTCATCTAACTCATTGATTTGTAAAATTTGTTGTTTTTATGCTTCTTCTAGATCCATTACCAATTGTGCAGCCATACAAAAGGTCTTTACTTCAAACTCAATGGGTAAAAGAACCTATTTTCCATATACCAGTTATTAAGGTGTATGTCCGGTAGTGTTCCTCCATGTTATTTGATAAGCCCACAAGGCTTATGGGAGTCTACTTGTCTAGTCCTTTTGATGTAGCTGAATAGTTTTGGTCAGGATATCCTCCAATAATTTATTTGTGGATTCTACCCGACCGTTATCTTGTGGGTGATACGACGAAGATTCACAATGTCCGATGCCATATTTTTCAGTAAGTTCCTTCATTAACTTGGAGGTAAGCTGAGATCCTTGGTCAGTGACAATTTCCCTAGGTACACCAAATCGGGTAAATATCTCTTCATACATAAATTATACGACATATTTCTCCATGACTCGAAAAAAATCTTTAGCTTCCACCTATTTAGTGATGTAGTCTGTACAAACTAAGATATACTTCTTTTTGCGAGATAGAGGAAATTGGCCCTACAAAATCAAGAGTCCAGTTATCAAAAGGCTCAATGATAACCTGAGGTTGTAAGGGCATCTCATCAATTAACTTAGTTATACCCATTCTCTGACAACTATCACATCCTTTGACATACTTGGAAGCATATTTGAAAATTCTTGGCCAGTAATATATAGAGTGAAACACTTTGTATGTTGTCCACTTGTCAGAAAAATTCCCACCACATGGCCAATCATGGTATGCATGGAGGTTCTGCCATATCATCCTCTCGCACACATGATCTAATAATAAGATCTGGTCTAGTATGAAAAAGGTCATTGTCAACCCAAGAGTAGTTGGTACTATGGACTACAACCTGATGTGTCTCGTGTGGAGATAGGAGGTTTGGTAACTTCCCAATTGCTAAATAATTAGCGATGTCTAAAAACCAAGGGGTTTGAACAAACACAACAAATAGATGCTCATCGGGAAAATTATCATCAATGGGTCTAGAACCGTCATCATGCTAAATACGAGAGAGAAAATACACTATCAAATTCTCTCGACCAGGACGATCGATGACAATTATGTTGAACTCTTGTAACAAAAGAAGACATCGGGTTACCTTTCCATTGGTGATTAGTTTGTTCATTATAAATCTAGTGGAAAAGTGATATGGGTGTACAAAAACTTCATAGCCTGAGATGTAATGACGGAATTTGTTGATAGCATAGACTACTGCCAAGAATTCTTTCTTAGTAACGGTGTAATTCAATTCGGTAGGAGTCAAATTCTTGCTAACAAAGTAAATGGAATATGATTCTTGGTCTTCCTTTTGACCTAGGACCCCTCCTATGGTCATGTTAGAATCATCAGTGGATATGTGGAAAGGAAGGGCCCAATTGGTACCCCTAAGTATTGGTGCCACTGATAGCTTTTATTTTAAGGTCTCTAAAGCATGTTGACAGGATTGCGTTCACTGGAATTATGCATCTTTCATAAGTAGTTTGAACATAGGTGCAACTACTTTGGTAAATTTTTCAATAAAACATCAGTAGTAGCATGTATGGACAAGAAAGCTCCTTACCTCCTTCTGAGTTTTTGGAGAGGGGAGATTGACACTTCTATCTTAGCAGGGTCCACCTTGATTCCTTAAGAAGAGACATGATGTCCCAAAAATATACCCTCTGTTAGTAACATCCTACATTTTTCGTGGCTAATGGCTAAGTTTGTTTCTTGATATTGGATAAGAAATTTTTCAAGGTTATCAAGGGCTTCTTGAAAGGTATCACCGCATACTGTAAAATCATCCATGTATACTTCTACATAGTCATGTATAATATTGGAAAAAATTCCTACAACTAGACATTGAAAAGTGGCAGGTGCATTATACAGTCAAAATGGAAAAAAAAATATAGGAATATATTCCCCAAGGACAAGTAAAGGTAGTCTTGTCTTAAATTCCAGGTGCTTTTAGTATTTGGTTGTATCCACTATACCCATCGAGAAAATAAAATATTGTTTACCAGACAGGGCATCCAACACCTGGTCAATAAAGGGAAAGGGAGAATAATACTTAAGAGTATCCTTGTTCAACTCTCGAAGGTCAACACAAATACGACATTTCCCTTTGACTTTCTTTGGGACCACCACTAGTGGAGATACCCATTTACTGTCAGAAATTGGGTAGATGAAACTAGCATTGAGAAGTTTTTGTAACTCTTCTTTAACTATGTCCTTCAAGGTTGTATTCATCCTTCTCTGAGGCTACCTTACAGGTGGTATGTTCGCATCTGTGTAAATATGGTGAATACAAGTATCAGGGTGTATACCCTCATATCAGTGTATTCCCATGAAAATGCTCCAGTTTGAATTTTAAGAACTTTGAGCAACTGCTCTTGTTGGTTTTTACTTAAGCCCATGTTTATATGTAGAAGTTTTCCAGGGCTTACTGTTGTAATCTCATGGATCACAGAGGGTTACCAATAATACACATTAAAGCATACAGACATAACAGAGATAAGATACAAGAACATAGATGTAGAACAACAGATTATATTATATTATAAGGGTCCATACAAACACAGAACTGAACCAAGTTCTCATATGGCTCAACAACCTAATATATATGATTTACAAACAGTTACATATAACTACCTGTCGGTTCGGTCAACCAAAATGACCTTATGTGGCTGACCTAATCTCTAATTAGTCGGCTAATAGACTTAGTCGGCTTACCGACTAGATCCTCCAACATCTCCCCAGGAACGAAATCTTTCTTCATCCTGAAGAAACAAGGGAGGTACTCAAAAATATTTTACTGTCTAAGGTAGTTATTTTATTGTTTGTCTTTTATGGGCTATGAAGTCGGATGGTTGGTCGTTTATGTATACATACTTCAACGATTGCTTCTGGTGTAACAGCCAATTGATGTTGGAATTCTGTCCAACTTTGAAGTACTTTTTGGATGTCGATGGTTAGTGTTGTAATGCTTCATAACGTCGACATCTTCTTCTGAATGGAAAGGTTTGCTATTCTTTCCATGTAGGGTCCCATGAACTGGTATTTTTCTTCTGCTATCTCCAGAATCCTTTTCATCTATGGGTAGATGGTGTCTAATTTCTCCAAGCTCGAGAGTGCCTGCTGCACCCATTGGTGTGCTTGTCTCTCGAGTCTCTGTAGTTTGACTGTCTCCAGCACGATTTGATATTGTATTGTGCTTCTCAATGCTTCTTCAATACTCTTTCTCTTTTCCAATGCTTGAATTTGTTGTCGGGTCTGCTGAAAGACTTTCTCGTAATAAGTAGGCCAGTCTTGAAGTACCCCTTCTATTATGACAGACTCTTCCATGTGGTCTTGTAGCACTTTGTAAGCTTCTAAGAAGGCTGTGTACTGCTGCTTTAGTAATCTAGATGTTTCTTCTTTTTGTTCTTCCTTTGTATTTTTCATCTGTACTTGTAGGGTTGACACCACACTCTCAAACAGTTGATATGCCTTTTCAAGCGGCTTGTCGGTGTCATCTTCCATCGGTCTTGGTATTATATATTGTGCTAGGTTTTTGCATTTTAACATGAATTCGACTTGTTCCTTCTCAGTGTCGTCGAGCTCCTTGTGCCTGGTCTGGCTTCTTGTTTTTGGTTCAATGGCTAGAGTTTCTAGGAGTTGTCCCAACTCTCCATCCTTCAGGTTTGTTACGTTGACTGCAGTGGTCGAACCAAGTTGGATAATGTGGAGCATTTTCGATTGTGACTCTTTTTGGTGGTCCTTCTTCTTTTTGTCTCTCTTCCTCTTATGTTTATGTTGTTCTGCTTGTTGCTGTGCTTGTGCATCTGCAAGGGTTAGACTTTCCTGTGGTTGATTTTCTGGTAGTGGATTGTCTAGTTGCTGGTATGTAATGGTCAGTGGAACTTCTGGTTGGGTTTCTTGGATGAGCTCTGTAGCTAGGTGTGTATCTAGAGGATTTTGTGCAGAGGGTTCAGATACAGATGTTTCAGGTGCAGATGGTTTGGGTAAAGGTGGTTTAGGCGCAAATGGTTCAGGTGCAGGTTCCATATTGGGAAGTGGTGGTGGTGATGGTGAATGGTCAGGTGTAATTGGTGTTAGAATAATCAACCCATAGTTAGCTACCTTAGACATTAATTAATCCAATTTTTGTCTTATTTGCCTAGTTTCCATATTCCACCTTATGCAAGTTCTCCTCCACACATCCAAAGTGGTCAAACTTGCTAAATTTGAGTCATGGAGCACTTGGGAAACCACTTGGAATCAAATCTACTTTATTCCTGGCCTTCCTAGCACATGTCTACTTTTTTTGCTTTATTGCCTGCTTTTTCTGAGTTTTAAGGCAATTGGGAAAGTTTGACTAGGTGAAGTTAACTTGTTTTTTGTCCTCATCATCCTCCACTCTTTTCTCCTATGAAAATCATGTATGAGTTGTTCTTCCACCATATATTAGCTTTCCTAATTGATTTTTCCAATTCATGAGCTCCTAGACAGATTTGGAAACTGCTTTATGCACCTATGGGGGATTTGCTTAGATTTAGTAGCCTGCTTTGACCAAATTCGAATGGAATCCTTATGCATTCGAATATATCATGTAATTATTTATTGTGGTACCCTATGAATTCACAGGGTTGGCTATTGTACACTTATTCAATACAGATTAGTGTTCTGCTCCATATTCAGTCTCCTTTGTGTGTAATTAGCATGTGTAACTGGCAATTTTTGTGAGTGTAATTGTTCTAACACCTGGGTTCAATTTCCACATGGTATCAAAGCCTTTGTAGATTTATTTATCTCCTTCCAATTTGTTATTGCAGGTTTGACATCATTGACTGGGAGCATTCTGCTAACTGAAGGGACAATTTCCGAGCTATGGATCAATCTCAGAAGATCATCTTGACTCCATTTAACTTCTTTGAATGGAAAGAAGAGATGGAGATACTGTTGAGAGAAAAATGCCTCTACAGAGTGACTATGGCAATAGAAGCAGATCCCAATGCAGCTGCAGAGAAAATAAATGGCACAACAGGAGGGATGAGGCCTATGGTCTCCTGTGTCTGAGCATATCCAGAGACCTCCTTTTCCATCTTGATGGATTGACATCACCAAATGAAGTATGGGAGAATATTGTTGAGCTTTTTGGTAAGACAGATGAGATGAGGGGACATCAAATTGAAAATTAATTGATCTCCCCGAGTCCCAATAGCTTTGAATCCCTGCAACTCTATTTTTCCAAGTTCAAAGCCCTTGTTTTGTAGCTAAAACAGTGTGGGATCGAAAAGAAGGATGAGCAACTGGTTTTGGCCATACTCTCAAATCTTGGCCTTGACTATTCAGTGTTTTTATCGACCTTCTATGCCACAAAGTTGACAGTTAGAGCTTGGAAAATGCCTAGCCTTGCAGATTTCATGGAATCTCTCACACAAGAACAAGATAAACTGGTGATGATGGGCACCATCAAACCTTCCAAAGACCAAGCTCTGGTTGCTGGAGATTTGAGGGTGGATTCAAAAGGCAAGAAGAAACCTAAGAAGCCACCTAAGCAAAAGAGAGACAAGAACAAGTCTCCAGAGGAGCCTCAAGGTTCTAAGAAGAACCCCCATAAGAAGAAAAACAAAGGATAAATGAGCAAGTGCGCATACTGCAGTAAGGGAAATCATCCTGAAAGCTCCTGCATGAAGAAGAAAATTGACATGCTGACCCAACTCCTAGAGAAGAATGGCATCTCCATTCCTAATAGCTCAAAGAAAAGGGAAAGAGGATCAAATTCAGAAGATAGAGAGAGAGTTCATGCATTGGTTGCTGGCACATCAAGCTCACCTAGTTTCATCATTGATTCTAGAGCTTCAAGACATATGGTTTCAACCAAGGAGGCATTCACCTCACCTGACATGTTGAAAGGTCCACCAATAGTACTGGGAGATGACTCTCTCACTGAAAGTTTGGGCAAAGGGAGGATTGATCTTGACCATGGTAAGTTCAGCAATGTATTGTATGTTCTAGGTCTTGCCTCTAACCTCTTATCAGTGTATCAGATGACCCACATAGGGTCTCCAAAGAAGGTCATATTCTCCCCTGATGAAGTTGAGATCATAGAGATCTCAAGTGGTAAAGTCATTGCAAAAGGAGTTGCAAATCATACTTCTAAGGTATACATGTTCTCACACTTCCTACCCTACTCAAACCCCTCTGCTCTTCTGATTCATGCTAATGAGGCAAGCAAGATTTGGCATGAAATATTTGGCCACCTTAATTACAAGCATCTTTCTGATCTTAGTGAAAAAGAAATGGTCACAGGGTTACCAAAGATTAAGTTTTCCAAAGGAGTCTGTCAAGGTTGCATCTTAGGAAAACACCCAGAGCATAAATTTGAGAAAGCTAGTCATGAGAGAACCTCTGCACCTCTTGAGTTGATCCACAGTGATGTTTCTGGCCCATTTCCTCATATGTCAATGAGTCAGGCCAAATATGCATTGAAATTCATAGATGACTTTTCCAGGTACTACTGGGTTTACTTCCTGAAACACAAGTCTGAAGTTTTTGGCCTCTTCAAAGTCTTTAAGGCTTTGGTTGAAAACTAGTCTGGGAGGAAACTCAAGGTCCTCATATCTGACAATGGTGGTGAGTATGTCAAGTCTAAGTTCATTCAATATTGTGTAGATGTAGGTATTCAGATGTAACATTCTATCCCTTACACACCACAGCAAAATGGTGTTGCTGAGGGAAGAACAGATCATTGAAAGAGATGGCAACATGCATGATGGAGGCTAAGACTTTGCCACCAAAGTTTTTGGGCCAAAGTTATAAACTGTGTAGAATTTATCCAGAATAGGGTGCCTCATAAACATCTTGATGGTATGACTCCTTTCAAATCATGGAGTGGGCACAAGCCAGATGTGACCCATTTCAGGATTTTTGGCTTAAGGGCTTGGGCTAGAATTCCAACAGAAAAGAGGAAGGCTTTGTAGCCCCAAAGCCAAGAGTGTCTATTTGTTGGGTACTCTAAAGTTTCAAAAGGGTACAACTGATAAATTTGAGCAAAAACAAAGCCTTCATTGAAATGTGTGTTCAGTTCCAAGAAGAGCCCCTAGCAGCAGTGGAAGTTGGAGAATCCTCTTCACCACCAGAACCACTGAATGTAAGTGAAGAGATAGTTGAACTTGCTGATTCTGATATGTCTGATAATGATGATTCAATTGCAGATCCTAACAGTCCTACAAGACCAAAATGGGCAGAAAATACCATTCATGCAGCTGGAGAACTAGATGGAAATCCCAATGATCCTAGGAGGACTAAATCTCAGTTTGAGAGTGCTCTGTGCATGAAAGATCCTATGTTTGCAGAGAAATGCTATATGATGGTTGAATCAGACCCACAGACATATGAATATGCAGCACATTATCCAATATGGAAAACAGCCATGAAAGAAGAGTTCAGCTCACTCCAGAAGAACAACACTTGGGAGCTGGTTGATCTTCCCCTAGGGAGGAAGCTATTTCAGTGTAAGTGGGTTTACAAAACCAAATTTTCTGCTGATGGTTCACCTTTGAAATATAAAGCCATATTGGTAGCCAAGGGATACTCACAAGTACATGGCATAGACTACAATGAGACCTTTGCACCAGTGGCAAAGATGGACTCCATCAGGCTAGCCTTAACCATTGCAGCTTCAAAGCAGTGGGAGGTACATCACATGGATGTGAAGTGTGATTTCCTGAATGGAGATCTCACTGAATATATTTGCATGCAGCAGCCTCAAGGATTTTATACTAATTCATCTCTTGTGTGCAGGCTAAAGAAGTCATTGTATGGGCTTAAGCAAGCCCCCAGGGCTTGGTATGCCAAGATTGATAGCTTTTTGCTATCACTGAATTGTGTTTGATGCAAATAAGATCCAAATGTATATTTGAAGCTGATTCATGGTTCATTAATGATTATTGTTTTGTATGTTGATGACCTTCTCATTACAGGAAGCTCAAAGGATGAAATTGCCTCCTTGAAGGACGCAATGAACCATGCATTCTCAATGACAGACTTGGGGTTATTGAGCCAGTTTTTGGGTCTTGAGATTTCTCAAACAAAAAATGGGATAAAAGTACATCAGTCCAAGTATGCCTTGGATTTGCTGAACAAATTCAACATGAAGGATTGCAAGCCAAGCAAGACTCCCTTCCTTTCAGGAGTTAAGCTTGAAGAAGCTGATTCTTCACCTATGGTAAACAATACACTGTATAGGCAATTGATTGGATGTTTGATGTATATTACACATACTCGACATGATATTTCTTATGTAGTAAGTGTGGGTTAAAGATACATGGATCAGCCTCATGAGATCCATTGGAGAGCATCCAAAAGGATCCTTAACTTTGTTCAGGGAACAAGGACTCATGGGATCTTCTACAAAGCTAAATCTGATCTTGATTTGATTGGGTTTATTGACAGTGATTGGGTAGGTGACAACACAAATTGAAAATCAACATCAGGATATGTGTTCATTCTTATTGAAGGACCAATCAACTGTTCAAGCAATAAAACAGAGTGCCATTGCACTCTCATCTACAGAAGCAGAGTACAGAGGAGTTGTAAATGCAGCAACTCAATGTTTATGGTTGCAGGGGTTACTTGGTGAGTGTGGCTTTGAATCAGAATACTCAACTACTAAGTATTGTGATAACCAGAGTACCATTGAAATCTACAATGATCCAGTTCAGAGACAGAGAACCAAACACATTGAGATCCATATGCACTACATCAGACAACTTGTGCATGATGGCACCATTCACCTACTCTTCTGTTCATCTTCAGAACAAGTAGCAGGTATCTTCACCAAAGTTTTTTGTGAGAAGACATTCAATAATCTAAAATTACTGCTGGGGATTTCTGATCATGCTGTGAAGCATGAGTGATGACAAGATTTTCAAATTTTGTTTTACTGTCCATGTTTAAGGGAGGATTTTTCCCACTGGGTTTTTGCCTCTTTCCTTGGTTAAATGGACATGCAGTATGTAAAGGGTGACTAAGAATTATTGCTAGGCCCTATAATTTTCTGATATTTTACTCATAAGTCAGGCTTAAGGGGGGGTTTTAGAATAATCAACCCATAGTTAGCTACCTTAGACATTAATTAATCCAATTTTTGTCTTATTTGCCTAGTTTCCATATTCCACCTTATGCAAGTTGTCCTCCACACATCCAAAGTGGTCAAAATTTCTAAATTTGAGTCATGGAGTGCTTGGGATACCACTTGGAATCAAATATGCTTTATTCCTGGCCTTCCTAGTGCATGTCTGCTTTTTCTGCTTTATTGCCTGCTTTTTCTGAGTTTTAAGGCAATTGGGAAACTTTGATTAGGTGAAGTTAACTTGTTTTTTGTCCTCATCATCCTCCACTCATTTCTCCTATGAAAAGCATGTATGAGTTGTCCTTCCACCATCTATTAGCTTGCCTAATTTATTTTTCCAATTCGTGAGCTCCTAGACAGATTTGGAAACTGCTTTATGCACCTATGGGGGATTTGCTTAGATTTAGTAAGCCTGCTTTTGACCAAATTCGAATGGAATCCTTATGCATTCGAATATCTCATGTAATTATTTATTGTGGAATCTTATGACTTCACAGGGTTGGATATTGTACACTTATTCAATACAGATTAGTGTTCTGCTCCATATTCAGTCTCCTTTGTGTGTAATTTGCATGTGTAATTGGCAATTTTTGTGAGTGTAATTGTTCTAACACCTGGGTTCAATTTCTACAATTGGTGTGGTAGGGATATGGTCAGGTGTTGGTTCCTTGAATTATGGCGGTGAATACTTTGGGATGTTAGAGAATAGGTTGTTGATTACCCGGTTGATTTCTTCTAGGTTCTCTTCTTCCACATCTCTTGTTGGTTCATTGGCTAATGGAGGGTGTGGGATGTCGGCTAGGATAAAGGATGAGGTTCGACTTGCAAAAAATTGATCTATATTTTTGGGGTTCCTCACAAATGTTTATTTTATAATTCCCACAGACCTTTGCTTCTGGGGTATTTTTCCAGGTTGTGGGGGAATGAGCTGTCTTGATCCACTAGCTTCGATCAGAGGACATTTGGTGGTGATCGTCTGGACAGAGGTGAGTAGTTCAGGCAAATTTTCAATTTTTTCCTGGAAATATTTGTCTTGGTCAAACCTCTCCTTTAGGGTTTCCAACATAGAATTTTTGTATATGTCGACTGGGCTTATGGATGGTAGCTGTGGAATTTCTTCCTGTGTGATATGGGTCAGAGATGGGGGTGGAGGTGTAGACACTAAATCGACAATGTTTTCAACCATTGAGGTGTTTGTACTTTTTACCTTTTTCGGTTGACCCTGCTGTGCTCCCAACTCGACAAAGCGTTTCAACTGTGTCTCGACCAAAACTTTGTTTGCTACATCATTTTCTATGATGTCAATTGTGGTAGTTGCTAGTTCCTCTTCATCTTATGATTCTAAAAGGATCAGCTTGTGCTCCCTTCCCTTTTGTTTTCATTGCCTTTTTTCTTACAGCTATTTCTTTTGCTAGCTTTTTAATTGTGTCTTTGGTTATGGCATATTCAAGATTTTCGGCATCAATGTCTTCCTCTAGTTCTTCCCCTCCCTCCTACTATTGAACTGGGTTGATACTTTCTTCAGCTGGTTTGGTTACCTATTGCTCTGTCAGTATACTTCCCCTTTGGTCCGTTGGTGGTATGATTGTTATTTGCAATCTATTGATGTCTTCTACTGGTGTTTCTTCTGACACAAAGGTGCTGATGTGTAGTCAGAGTTCATAGGATTCTTCCTTCTCCTAGTCTATTAGTGGTTCTTCGATTGCTAGGTTGGCTTCCTTGGCTTTTGCTGGTATTAACAGCTTTGTACCGGATTGTTGCGCTAGTTCGCGGAAGATCTCTTCGACTATTGGGTAATAGTTAAGAGGTTTTTCTTTTTCTTTTGCACCCTACATATACCAAAATGCAATGTGGTTAAGCTCTAGTTGGATGTGTGCGGTTTTCAGTAGACTTTGTTGGATGTTTTGAGGCACCCTCCATTTGGTCGTCTAAAATTTCAGCTGTTGGAGCCAATTTTCCAACAATACTTTTCCATTTTCCAAGTCTTTCAATGTTCCTATCTGCGCAAATGGTTTGAACCTCCACATATGGAATTTTGTTGGTTCTTGGAACTGGTTGTCCCCGACTGGGCACAAGTGGTACATCACTATCCAGATTATTAGAGACGGGAACCTTATAATCCCGCCCGACTCCTAGCATTTCTCACAGATAGTTTTGAGCATGTCGGTGACATACTGATCCCATCTGTATACTTTTCTTGTTTTCACTATTGTGTCTACTGCCTCTAGCATATCCAACTTCAGGTCGCTCCCTCGACCTGTAGGTGTGAGCCCTGTTGCTATGATTTTGGCCACGATTTGTGGTGTCCGGGCTTGTATCTGGCTAATCATTAGCCCTTTTGAATTCTTCCGAGAGGGATTTCCAGTTAACCATTCTACCAGTCCTTCTTTTATATCGACAGGGACTGGGTTGCCTTGGTTGGAGAGACCCGTCAGTTTGTATATGACTTCTCTAGAGATTTTGACTGGTCTGTCGAAGTAAAATTTCCCATTGTGGTACCGGATGATAATGAATTTTACTGCTTTTTCCTTGGTTCCTCCAAAACTCGCCATGAATGGTGTGTTCATGTAGTTCATAATGGATATGTGATTTATCTTCTTTGCTGCTTGTGTCAGCTTCTTGTCACCATAAGCCCATTCCTTGATTTCGGCCCACGTTTTCGCCCATGAGGTTTCTTGTACCTTGGTGTTTTTATGGTTTCTTAACCTTCTCATCAATGGGTTTTCAGCAGATTGCAGTTTCTTTGTCTTTGCAGCTATGACTCTAGTTTTTTTTGGTGCCATCTTGTCGATTTCTTGGTCAACTTTTCTTATAGGTTCTTGGTTCTCAATTTTCTGATTGCTGAGTTTCTCTATCTCTTCAAAATACTATAAATGATCCTTTTCTGGTCCGGTATTTATAGGTGGGGTGTTTGACGTTTCTGTCAATGGGTGTATTAATGGTGAAAGTGTTGTTCCAACGTGTTCTCGGGGTTTTGCATTAATGGTGATTTGATTTTGGCGCTCCTTCTGATTGTAGTCATGAAGGTGTGATTTGACCTTCGGGGTCGTTGGTCGATGTCAATCGTGTGAGCAGTCAATGGTGGTATGTTGATGGGTTTGATGTCGGCTGTCGAAGTGTTGGTTTCCTGTCATCCTGGGTTATGGGTGTTGGTTTTGTTTTGTTATTTTTAATCTTTTTAGATTTTTATATTTTTTTCTCTGACAGTTATGGTCGTTATATTTTATGTTTTTTTTTTTAACTTGTTTTAATTTTTGTACCGTTTTAATCGGGAACCATTAACAAGTTTCTAAAATACTATGCCTTGTAACGTCCTTAGTCGGACTGATCCGTTGGCATGAATCTCTTTGACAACATAGGGTCCCATCCATTCTGTATGTAGCTTTTTGGTTTTTCCTTTTACTCGACTATTGTATAGTAAGGTGAGATCCCCTACCGACAGATTCTTTTTTTTGATATTGCGATTGTGCCAAGCCTTCTGTTGTTGTTTTTGGATTTCTTGGTGTTGTAGAGCAATCAGTCGGTGTTCTTCTAGCTTGCTTAATTGCATCATTCAGTCCTTCCTTCCTTGTTTGACATCGACATGTAAAATATCTGCTATGATAGGTGTTTGCTGTCGAAAATGTAGTGGAACAACTGCTTCTTGTCCATAGACTAGTCGAAACGATGTTTGGTCGATCGAACGCTTGTATGTTGTTTTGTAAGCCCATAGTACTGTAGGTATATTTTTGTCCCAATCATCCTTGTCAGTGTTATAGATTTTAGTTAGGCCCTTTGTTAATGTTTTGTTAAATGCCTTGATTGCTCCATTCAACTGGGGGTGATAAGCTGTACTACGTCGGTGGTTAATATTGAACTAGTCTGTTAGTGCTTTGTTGGTTTTATTAATAAAGTGTGAACATTGGTTGCTGATTAGGGTTATTGGGAATCCAAATCTGGTAATTATATTTTCATAGATAAATTTAGCAGCTATCTTACTGGAACATGTGTTGACTGGTTCTGCTTCTGCCCACTTGGTTACATATTCTACTGTAGTTATTATGTACCTTGCATCTGTTCTTTTTGCTGGTATGGGGAATGGCCCTATGAATTCGATGGCCCAAATTTCAAATGTAAAACTTGGGTTTACTGATATCAATGGAATTTCTGTACTAGGCAGAGGTCGACCCAGTCATTGACATCTGTCGCATTGGCTTACAAACTTTTTGCAATCTTTGTATAGTGTCGGCCACCATAGCCCTGACTATTGGATTTTCTTGGTAGTTGTGTTTTCTTGAAAATTTCCTCCTGCCAGTCCATAGTGTGCTTCATACATGATATTATTTATTTCATGTTCTAATACGCATATTCCGAGGATTTCATCCAGGCCCATTTTATATAAAAATCCATTTATGAGGCTATACGGTGCAGCTTTCATGGATAAGATTTGTTTCTTTTTCATGCTCATGCCCTCTGGTGCTTGTCCATTTTATAAGAATTGAGATATTTCCTCTAATTCTACTGGGACTGCTTCTATTCAAAATAAATGTGCGTCTGGAAGGTCGTCTTCGACTCCTATCGGTTCCTCTCCTGTGTCGATTTGTGATAAGTGGTCGGGTCTGACATTTAATTTTCTCGGTCTCACAACGACTTCAAATTCAAATTCTTGGAATAGAAGTAGCCATTGACAAATTCTCCCATGGTGCAAGGGTTTATTTACAAGATATTTTAATTCTTGGTGGTCGGTATAAAAAATGAAAGGGTTGGCTAGTAGGTAATGTCAATACTTATGTAGTGCAAAAACCATTCCTAAGGCTTCTCTGTATGTTGTCGAATAGTTTCTTTCTACTTTATTTATTTTTCTTCTGCTGTAAACTATGGGGTATTCCATTCTGTCATCCCCTAGTTGAGTTAAGATTGTTCCTATTGCTAGGCCTGATGCATCGATGTGTACATGGAATTTGGTCGACCAATTCGGGAACCTTAGAATAGGTGCTTCGACTAGCTTCCTTTTTAGTGTTTCAAATGACATGTTGCATTCTTCTGTCCAGTCGAAATCCTGATCTTCTCTTAATAGTTCTTCCAATGGATAGGTCATATCTGAATAGTACCTTATGAATTTCCTGTAATATCATGTATGACCAAGTAGTACCCTGACTTGTTTTGGGTTCACCGGTGGTTTTAAGTAGAGGATAATTTTTATTTTTGAAAATTCGACCTTGATGCCTTCTTTGCAGATAATGTGTCCTAATAGTATCCTTATAGGGGTTAGAAATATGCATTTTCTTATGTTCAGAGATAGTTGGATTTGTCGACATTGTTCCAACATGATCCTTAGCCATTTGCAGTGATCTTTTAGCATAGAGTATATTGTCCAATCATCAAAATATAATGCCATTGTTTTGTAAATATATTCTTGAAATGTTTTGACCACAATTCTTGAAAATACTGCAGGTGCATTTTTTAGTCCAAAAGGCATAACTTTGTAAGCAAATGAGCCAAATTCACATACAAATGTTGTCTTTTTCTGGTTTTCTTTGGCTATTGGTACTTGGTTATAACCTAAGAATCCATCTGTAAACGAGTATTATTCATGTCCTGCGACTTAATTTAATATTTCATCTGCATAAGGTGTTGGAAATGAGTCTGTTAATGTGACTTTATTTAAGTCTTTGAAGTTGACACAGATCCTTAGCTTGGTTGGGTCATCTTTCTTTGGTTGAACAACCATTGGACTTGCCCATTCTGATTGGTCAATAGGGTAGATAATTCCTACTACAAGCATATTATCAATCTCTTTCTTTACTATCTCTTTGTATTTATAAGCTAATTTATATGGCCTCTTATTTACAGGTCGGACATTAGGTTTGATGTCGATCTTCATTTCACCCATTTCATGGACTAGACCTTTGAGATATTTGTAGTCTCTAGCAAATACATCCTGGAATTCTTTTAGTAAGTTTACTATTTCTGTTGTTTGTTCTTCACTCCAGCAGTCTCCAATTTTTGCCATTTTTGGTCGATCATCATTTGAGATGTCGAATTCTTTATTTTTCACTTTAGCATATAACCATTCTAGTGCTTTGGATTCATTGATTGGTCAGTTCCCTTCTTTAAAATATGAAAATGTAGCAGGAAATTCTGTTGCAATCATTCGGTCAGTGTCTTCTTTGTCGGCTGTCTTGAATTTAAGTACTATTTGAATTGGTTTTGTTGTTTCTGAATGGTATGATTTCCATCGAAAGCTTTTCCCTTCCAGATTTTCATTTTCCATTTGTAGTCTTGTTGACTGTGGTGTTGTCTTGGTTTGTATGTTATTGCATGTTATTGTCGGTCGGTCATAAATTTGTGTTAGGGTTTTGTTCCCGGTCGGTTCTATAAAATCCTTGATTTGTTTTGCAATTTCGACTAACTTTTTGTCTTGTGGTATAAAGCTGAAGTATTTGATAAAATTCTCTCTAAGTTCATGCCATAGGAATGTTTCATCTCGTGATTCTTCCATTTTGTACCATTTGTTTCGTAAGTTAGATAGCGTCGATGGAAACAGGTGTGGCCATGTACGTTCGTCCTTATACCAAGTCTTTTCCATTCTTTTTCACATGTTCTTATGTGCTCTTCTGGGTCCTACCCTTGGATGAACATAGGTATTTGGGCTTGATTGGTTAACCTTTTTCCTTCGAATCTTTCTACAAATTAAGTTGAAGCTGTTATCCATGTCTGCAATCTTGATTGATGGGTATCCCACCATCTAGAAGCTTGTCCTGTGAAGGTTTCTACTAAGCTTTGTAGTCGGCCATGTTCACTAATGTTTTTGGATACTTGTTCTATATGCATAACTGGTGAGTCTCTTTCTTTGTATATTGGGATTTGTTTGATACTTACATTTGGTGGTTTTAGGGTAGGATATTCCTTGGTTTTATTTTCAAATATTTTTGGGATGATGGAAACCAAGAAACATTATTGGATTGGTTTCTTCTGCACTATTTTAATGGTCTAGCAACCTCTTGCTTGTGTTTTGTAGTTTTTGACTTCCCAATCATATAATTCTGTATCTGAGTTGTATCATATTGAATCTTGATTGCCTAAGTGAAGTTCACCATAGACATTGGGTTCTGTGTAGTATTCATTGTTTTGTATTTGATATTATTGTCGTATGTCGATTTCTTCATCAATAGGTTCTATCCAAGGTTCTCCTTGGGATCTATGGATAGGTACTATGAATTTTTTTCCATTCCCTTTTAGTTTTATCCTTTCCTTGTCTAAGGATATCGATGCTTTCATTTTTCATCCCCAAGGTCGACCTACTAATGCTGGGAAGGAAATGGATCCTTCCTTAGGGTCAATAATTTCAAAGTTGACTTTGGTCGATATTCCTTTTATTGTCATGTCCACATTTCTCCAAACTCCGATAGGTTCAATCAGACCTTGGTCGGCTAATTTTAGGTATATTCCTGATTCATATAGTCGAGGTCTACCCAATTGTTCGCAAGTGTCACAAGTCATAATGTTAACTTGTGAGACGAAGTTAAGTACAACTTGTCGGACATGGTATCCTTCAATTTCTAGGTTGACAAGTGGGTCGGCATCACTTTTGTCCTTCTGGTTTAAACTACATATGTTTTCTATTTGTTTTTCTGTATTATTGTTGTGTTTCATATTATACAATAAGTCAATGAATTGAGATTCCGCTTTATCATCATGTACTAAATGTATTAATTCATTAACTGTGCTTCGTCAACTATCATCAACTTCTTCTTGTTGAGAAAATTCTTTAAATACATTCGTTGCGTCTTTATACAATTGTTTTTATTTAGCTAGGTTAGGATAATCATTCTTTTCTTTTATTTTGCTTATGTGTGGATTATCACTCCCAATTTTTGTCCCTTGTCAGGTTACTATATGCAGATTCTTTGTATTGATTACATCATGTTTTTGAACGCACGATAAGACAATAACATTTTTCTTTTTATTGATTTTATCAAGCATAGTAGGGAAATCCTCTAATGAGTGATCCCCGACTCCACAGCTAGTACAAAATTTTAAGATAGTTATGTCCTTGTATGGGAAGTCTACATATCGATGACCTTCTTTGTAGCATGTGAAACGCTGGATGGGTCAACGTGGTTGGTTGTCACGATTCCCAGAGAATCGACCTTGACCTCCATATCCTCCATGATGGTTGTCGAACTAGCGCTCATATCGATGGCCTTCGTATCTTTGATTATTCTGTTCGTTTTGAGCATTGCTTCGCTGATTGTTATCGTTGTTATGCGCAACTGCTTTTTTCTAGTAGACTGCTTGGTAGTTTTGTCGATTCTTTAATTTTAGGTGACAATCGGCCATGGCGTGACTTTTAACTTCACAGATTGCACACCAAGATGCTTTACCATTCTTCATGTTATACAGGCAATATTCCATTGTGTGTTCTCCATGTTCTTGGCAGATGTCATAGAAGCACTTTGTTTGAACAAATCGAACGTCCTGTTGGCCGATGTCTTGTCGACAGTTATCATTTGTGTGTCCGTTCGTTGAGAATTTTGTGCACTAGACATCCTAATTCTTAAGGTTTAGCTCTTTCAATGATTTCTGCATGATTTTAAGATGTTCTTCCAGTCTAGTATCCATGGGTCATGCTAGGAAAACTTTGTCCATCTCCACTTGTAGAGCTTTAGTAAGCGCATCTTCGTACGTTTTAAATGTCTCCAGGATTATGTGCCACTGAATTTTCTGTGATAGACCTGCAAGGAACCACTGAATTAATAGTTGTTCATCAATTACATAATCTAGTTGGCTGAGGAGGTATTTCCAACATTTTTTGTATTCTCAGACAGATTCTGTTGCCTTTTGCGATGTTGTTTTCAACTTTTTAGCTTCCAGATGTTTTGCATCTGGGGTTTTAAAGAACAACAAGAATTGCGCTTTAATTTTTGCTTTAGATGCTTGAGGGGTTCTCTTAGTAAAGGTCATGTACCACGTTAGTGCTATTTTCCTCAAGGCACCAGCAAAATGTGCCATCTATTGATCTTCAGTTGTAACCTGATTTTCCTCCCATGTCAACTCACAGACAAATCAATGTCATCTAGGATCTTTGTTTCCCTCGTATAGAGCGATATGCGCTGATCTGTGACCCATGTTGGATTCGCTGTCGCTATCTCCTCCAGGAGGTGGTGGTGGTGGGGGTAGTGGGATGTTTTGCTTGTCTCTTTGTGTAGAGTTGTTGTCGACTGAACTTTCATTCCCATTGGTTGTTTTGTTTGTCGTTTCTTCTTTGACAAGCAGTCAGTTGGGGTTGAATTCTCCTGTCGATGTCCAACTGCAATTATTTGTCTGCAGGTCCGACTGTTCTGTATTCTCCAAAGCTGTATTTGGTAGGGGGATTCTCCTTCATGTGTCAGGTAAAGTAAGTGGATATTTCAGTTAGAAGGGTATGCCTGAAGTGTGATCCAGTTTCCTTCCTCTGGTCGATGGATCACTAGATGATTATCATCATTTACTTCATGGTCTAGTTAGCTCCATATACCAAACTCACCAGCTCTTAGTCTTAGGTCTTCTTCGACAATGGCTTGTATCCTAGTACTCAGATTCATTGGAGACAAAGGTCTTATCTCTTGGGGAACTTCTATTTGGAGTGCTTCTTGCTGCTCTATCCACAAGTCTTCTTCCATGAGTGATGCCTCTTCATGCATGCCTTCTTCCTGTCGGTCATGACCCAAATTTGGCGGATTTCTTTCTTGGTCTATAACCCTAGTACTCATTCCTCTTTGTAGTGCTATAGCCCTTTCTCTTCTTTCTTCCCTTTTTTTAAGCCTCTTTTCTCTCTCTATTCTCTGTAAATCTACTGTACCTTTGTGTTTCACTGTCCGTTCGATTTCTTTTTTAGGTTGACTTTTCATCGCTGGTGATTGTATCTCCTTTTTAGTCGACTAGTGTTGGGGAGCGCACCCTAATGGTCCTTAAGGTGGATAGCTCCGCGGGTTTTGGGAGTTTGTAAGCGGAGCTATGACTCAAAATAGTCTTAGGGGTGTTGGGGCTGAGTCAAAAACCTTATTTTGTAATAAACCCATGGTTTAAATCCATGGTTTAGGGTTCGGGGTGCCCATGGTTTAAGTCCATGGTTTTGTAATAGTGCATTGTTTAAATAGGCACTCTTGTAAGTAAGTGAGGTTAGGCTTTTTGTGTAAAAGGAATTTATGCGAAGCTAAGGCTAATTTTGTAAGAAAAGGTTAAGTCCCAGCTGTGTGCATGGATGACCTCTGCAGCTGTGTGTGTAGAGGGATTTTGGGTGATAAGGAAATCTACAGCTGTGTGCGCAGAGGCCTGCAACTGTGTGCACGGCTTTGAGGACTGAAGGGATTTGTAGCTGAGTGCGCAGATCAGAACTGTGGTTTTTGTAGAAAGTTGAATAAAACACAGTTCTATGGACGTAACCCCTACACTGGGGGTGAACCACATTATATCTTGTGTCGTGGTTCTGTGTGTTGTTTATGTTGTGTTCTTTCATGCATTTATATCTATATATCTGATAAGTAGAGATCGCTGCTAGACAATAACTTCGTTGTGAATTCCCAGTAAAGGGTTGCACAAGGCATTGTTTGTTTATCTAACTATGAGGCTAAATAAGTGAATGCTAAGCTCTGTGATTTATATTTATAATCTGTTAAAAGCTAAAGGTATAGTAATATCCCTCTTTTGCTTGCAGAAATCTGGTTCTGCGGCACCCCATAGCAGTTTCGGGTGAGATTGCAACCTATTCGCAGGTTGTTGCCGAAAGGGCCAACTCTGTGGGTCTTTTGTTGGTGCGAAGTTAAAGGTATAAAACCCAGGTCTGCCCTATAGCTCCAACAAATTGGTTCCGTTGCCGGGTGAACTCAGTATCTGCTCAAGAGGGGTTTACGTCGTACCTCGAGGGCTATGTTCTGGAGGCCCTTTGTGAAGGAAATCGGTGATTGGCATGATGAAACTTATCTAAAATTTGCTGAGCACGAGAACAAAGATCCGCGTCGTAGTGCAAACGAATTTTTACAAAGGTATGTTTTTTGTGACATTTATGAACTTTTCTTTGGTAGTATCCACATAGAGTTGCACCAGTGGTTATCCAGGTTAACAGAGTGAAGGACGAACTTCCAAGCACGTCGGTTTCCTACTTGGACCCCCGCGAGAATTAATATACTAAAACGGGTGAACAACGAGATATCCCACGCTGTTGATTTCTAGACAACGCGAACCCTTGAAGCAATTGTGACGGAGTTCGCCATCGACACGAGTACCTCCTTTAGTGAAGCCGAGCGATATTTTTTCAAAGGCCCAAGGGGTAAGTTTTTGAATTCATTTAGTTTGCGAATTAAAATGCTATTGGCTGAAAAAGGTATATTGCTAATTGAATCAGACTGTTAGATTTAGTATTTCTAACCTATGGTTGTAAGTGACAATACCTTCGATGAGCAAAGTGGTTTACTGCGAAGTGGCAAAAGGTAAAAGAGATATTTTGGATCCCATTCCCAAGGTTAGCATACAGAGTATCCCCCTGTAAATCCCGCCGATTCAGAACCCGAAGAAACCCCTTTTATCGAAAACCCTCCGGTAACCCCGCAGCAAAGACCTATTATCCCTGAGCACCCGTCGCAGTCTGAAAGTCACCCTAGCCTGAGTACTCCTATCGTAGGTCAGTCTACCCCAGTAAGTTCCCCCCCACCTAATCCCAGTACCCCTCCCTCCCCCCCTAGACCTGCAATGGCTTATATGCATGACGACATTAAGCTCCCTGTTTTCAAAGGAACTGGATCAGAGGATCCAAAACAGTTCTGGTTTTTATGTGAAGCAGTGTGGACTGCTAAGTCCATTACGGATCAAGATACAAAAAGAGCGCAGCTGGTTACTTATCTTAGAGACCGTGCTTTGACCTGGTTCATGAAGTTCTCCAGCACTCAGAACCATGCATTGGCTGACATAAAAGCAGCAATGATAAAGGAATTTAAGAAGCCAAAATCCGAGTCGCAGTGTATCACTGGATTGAAAGAGATTCAGCAGAGGCGTGGAGAATCAGTGTGGGACTTTGATCAAAGATTCAAAGTTCTTCTAGACCAAGTCAGTTTCCCCATTGGACCTGCGCAGCACAAGGAATGGTTTATTGCAGCGTTGTTACCATATATCAGAACTCCACTCATGCAACAGAAGGTTGCTGACCAGTAGGAGGCTCTAGAAATCGTGATGAAGCTTGAAACCACCCTTGTCAAAGATAACTCTGGTATCGCTCAAATCCAAGTGTAGTTGGCCGCGATGGCTCTGGAGCTCCGTGATATGAAGAAAGGAAAAACCGGTCGCGAAGAGGTCTGGTGCACACAATGTCGGACAGAGGGTCATGACAAAGAACAGTGTCCTGTGGTAAGAAATTACCTGAATACTGGTGTGCCAAACCCATTCAACCCTACTATTCTATTTTGTGAGATTTGTTAGACAACTGGCCAGCATCGACCTGAGAATTGTTATCTGCTAGAGAGGTACGTGCAAGTCCCCAAGAACCCTTACTACAAATTCTGTAAGTCCATAGGACATAATGAAGATGAGTGTCGCAGTTATGACCTCATGAGGGAACGCACCTACGATGCCTATCGGGTACAAAATGAGGGACAGAGTAATGATGGCTATGGCTACCGTGGTGGTGCATCAGATAGAGGTGGTTTTGGAGGCCGTGGTCATGGTGGCATGGCTGGCAGAGGTCGTGGTCAGGTGGTGTGTTATAACTACAACCAGGCTAGACATCTAGCTCACGACTATCGAAACCCGACTACGACATGCTGGTATTGCTGAGTAGTAGATCATGTGATTGAGAAGTTCCCGCAGCTGATAGCTAAGAGTCAGGAAAGAAACAGTGCCCCTACTCAGAATCTTCAGATGATTTCCGTCGAGCAAAGACCTACCCCAGCCATTAATGTTGTTGCCCGAAGTGGAGCTACGACGTATCTATAGCCTACCGAGAAACAACCTGATGAGGCTTGGGTTTGTAAGGCCCCCGTGAAAGCCCCCGCCTTTTCTAGAGAAAGAGAAAAGGAGACATTCATGGAAGCCAAGGAAGATTTTGTAAATTCTAGCCTCGCAGTAGCACCTGTGCAGCCACATCAGCAGCAGTCGTAGCTGCAAGAAGCTTCGATGGATAAAGTAAGCACACTGTCCTCCTTTTTACAGAGTTGTCTGAAACTTTTAAGAAATCAGAATGCTTTAAGTGAGTTGCAGAAAGTTATTGCTTTGTGCGAACCTCAGCAAGGTTCTGGTCAGGCAAAAGCTGTTCATAGAGTCAAAAGAACTGGTAGGGAAATGAGGTTGAACACTGAGATAGGAGAGTATGAGATGAATTATGTGATCTTGGACTTAGGGTCAGAAGTCAATGTCCTAACAAAGCAAACCTAGGAACAAATGGGCAAACCTACCCTTGATTGGTCCCCTATACAGTTGAGATTAGCCAATCAACAAAAGATTGTGCCCCTAGGACGATTCCCTACTGTCCCAATAGATATTGATGGCATCTGTACTGTAGCAGACTTCGAAGTTATTGAGATCATTGACGACAACAATCCCTATCTAGCCTTGTTAGGTATTGAGTGGGCCATGGAAAATGCTGCAGCTATTAACCTTAAGAAGAGACAGATGACTTTCGAAGGGAAAGATTTGAGAGTCATAGTCCCATTGGATCCCTCACAAGGAGCACAATACACAGAACCACTCGGAAATAAAGATCAGGATGTTCTGGAACACATCTATAACATCACCACGAAGGAAGAAGATTATATTGATCCCAGTGCTGAAGGTATTATGGATTGGCAGTGTGACAACTCCTGTATGACAGAATCAGATGATGGTTTAGAGAATTGGCAGAACCGGTTGTATGAGCTCCATGGACACAGATGCGCCAGAATTACCAAGTCTCTTAGATGGCTTACAAGAGTCCTACCTGTTTTTGATGGTTCGACAAACCCAGAAGAGTTTAGTGCGACATTCTCAGAACAGATATCGGATTCCCAGAAACGGGAGACTCTGGATTCCGCATTCCATGCCACCGCAGCAAGGTGGAGGGATAACCATAAGAAATACATTCCTAGTTGGGAAGCTTGTCAGAAATATCTTCGCCTAAGCTTTGTGACTCAACTCCAGGAGGTGTGCAATGGGTTCACTGGGCAGGGTGGACTGTAGGAACACTTAGATCATTGTTGCGAAGCATGGAAACATGTACCTCGATGGGTACATAGGCTTATACATATCCAGGCACCTGTAGTAGAGAACTGGTATACGGAGGTCGAGCCTCGGCATGCTAATAGGTCTGGTGACAAAGAAATCACCAAGTACCAACCTGTGGGATCGAAGCTCACACCTTGGTCGTGGAATTTGTCAGGATATGCCGAAGGTCTTTATGGTGTCGATGGTCCTTATTATGACACAGCTGCAGACCTAGAGGCGCTGCAGCCCAAAAGTCGACTATTGGAACACTGCCAATTTGGCGGCGTCGGTACTTTACTCGCCTTAATTTCTTGTCCTAATGGTATCCGCCGAAATCTAGCACTGTGGCAATAGGACCTCTGTCAAATTTGGTGCCTTCAATGTACATTTATGGCATATTTGGCGGATGGATTGTATATGAAGACACCCGGGTACAGGGAAATTGCATTCCGCATTTCCTTAAGTTTCACAATTGAACCCATGTCAGCTGATCGTGAACTCCAGGACCTATTGAGAGAATTTGAACAGACGGGTCTGCAGCACATATTCGCCCCCCAACCTGAGCCTGCAGCCCGTGAAGAGACTCTACCAGCTCTGAATTCACCAATGCAGACATGATCTGCCAGGAAACAGTTTAAAACTGAACTTCGTTCTAAGCAGAACGAGGACAGACATAAGGAATCAGGGAAAACATCGGAGGATCCCGAAATGGATCCACCTGGTTCAACAGAGATCCCAATTGAAGGAGAGGAGAACATTGCACCGCAGTGGCCACCGTATCTTCAGCCTATTTGACCAGGAGTTAAGCCACCTTGACGGAATGCTAAGTTCACTGTATGCACTCCCTCGCTGCCCCCAGGTGAGCAGCTGGTTAGAACAATGACAGGGAAAATAGATCGGCTTAAGTACGCTGACCACGACACAAGTGATCGTGGGAATTTTCCACAATTCGCACCTGCCCAATACTTGCATTTCGTTAAATATCAAGAAACTGGGGCGACCTTAATGGAAGTAAAACAGTGGGCTACTGGCTTGGATCTAGCTGGTTTGCTGAAAATACTCGATGTTCCCGATTTTGGTCGCAGCACGCAAGTTACCATCGTGGTCAAGAAGCTGCTGGCGTTAGTACATGATGGCTGCCTATGGATCGGTGACAAGAAAATCCTTATTAATGGCGAGCTCATTCATAGGATTACTGGCTTACCAGTGGCAGGGCCTGATCCGGGAATAGAATTTCCCTCCAAGCACGAAGATACGAAGCTCACACAAAGCATGAAGGAGCGCTTTGGCCTGACGAAGGGGAAACGTGGGTATCACACTTCCGTGATTCAAGAGTAGAATATTCGCTTTGCAGCTGAGCTCTTGGCATGCAAAATTATGCGGAAATGCAGACCAACTGAAGTGCCTGTCCCGGTCATCCGAATTGCTATCAACTACGCCGAAGGCTACAACTACAACTGGGCAGCATATGTTGCGAAGGAATTCCTTGAATACGCTCGTGACGCACAGGAGAAAGGTAGGCCCTTCCACTACTCATGGTTTATTATCCTCATCGCACTGGTAGGATGGCAAGAACCTACTAAAGCACAGTTTGCTGTGGTGCCAGTGCACATGCCTGGCGCATCCAGGTACGCGTCGCTGTGGGTTTCATAGGATAAAACCCACCAACAGATGACAAACTATGTATTTGCCTTTTATATGATGAGTATCTCGTATGAGATCATAAAAACCCCATGGCTCAGTAATGAGTTATTCTCTCAGTATGATGGAGCAGTTAATTTCAGGGCCGATATGCACCATATTTTTATCCAGGCTTGCGCAGATAAGAAGCATCAATGGTTTAAGTTGCCATATGTAGTGACTAAAGATGATATCCTCACGATAGTACAGCAGTGGCAGGCAGAATGGTTAAAAGACGCAGGGAAAAAACCTAAGATTCCTGTCCCTCTTATCACCGATATGGGCGCAGGCCCCAGTCATGCGCAGCAGCAAGAACCCCCCGCCGAAAGTGACGAACAAACTGAGTCGCAGAAGACTGCCAGCAACCAGGGAGGAGATGGTGGAAATGAAGATGAAGAAGAAGAAGAAGAAGACTCAGTTAAAACTACCTCAGACCCTAATAGGCAGCATAAGTGTAAGACACTGGATACAGAGGAAGTAGACAAACCACCGCCGCGAAAGAAAGCAAAGGCATCAAAGGATAAGAATATCGACGAAGCGCCCAGTGTGACAAGTGAGGAGCTTGATGAGGCTTTGTCAAAATCCACCGAAGTTCTCACTAAACAATGGTCAGAGTTTGCAGCTGTGCATTTGGATGCCATCACCAGTGTAGAAAAGCACATCTCGAAGCTTAAGGACTTAGCAGCGAAATCAGTGACTGGCACTGCAGCCAGCAGTACCCCAGTGAGCACTCAGCCAGACCTAAGGCAATGGCCGGCCCAAGATAGCAAAGGGAAAATTTTGAGTGCAACTCTTATATTAACAGATGCAACCTCTCGCTCGGTGACGAGTATGAAAGTTGGCATAGACTACACTAAGCTCTCTATGACAGAGCTACATCTCTGTCAGTCAACCATTATGAAAGAAATTCAGGCACGAGACCAATATTCACAAAATAGTTAGAAGAGGCCATAAGTCATCAGCAGGGCGTCGCAGCACAGCTAGAGGTAGTAGAGCAGAGAAAGAGGGACTCCGAAAGGAAGCGGATTACACTAGTCCAAGTTTTGGATGAGGCATGTCGAAGTCTTCCTGACTTCGACGTGCAGCTGGTGGAAGAGCTAGAACAAAGATTAGTCAGGCTCAAAGACTGCACACAACAGTCTCGCAGTGAAATTGAGAAACTCAAAGCAGCACATCCCTCCAAAAACTATGCATCCCTCCGAAAACTCCACCTGAGGTTAAAGAACAGCGCCACGCAGACATTCAGGCATCTGCAGCGAAAATTTTAGATATTGTGGGTAGCGCAACAAAGTTGCTTGGAGATAGTGTCGAGGCCTGGACCACCCTGCAAGAACATCCAAAAATAGGACAGCTGCAAGAAACCATCAAGCAACGACAAGCAGAGTTGGATACCGTAAAAGTGGAAATTAAGACTCTGCCACCGATGGAGAAAATGCTCAAAGTAAAGTGCAGCAAGGAACTCCAGTAGGAAATTGAGTCGTGTAGGGTGAAATTAACAGAGTTGGAAAACTCTATACAGCCACTTGTTAGTGAGGCTTTGGAACTAAGTACTGCAGTGGATAGCCAGTTCAAAATTCTAAAGGAATATGATGCATTCGCACAGGAAAAGGCAAGCGAAGCATCATCCGCCGTATTGCAGGAGTTGGTGGAAAAGGAGAAAGTAGCTGATGACATCATGCATAGTCTCAATACTCAGTTCACCGTCCTTGCAAAGAAGCTTCGTCTGCCAGGAAACTAGCAAAGTGTCTCGGGACGGGACACTGGTGAGTCTTAGGGGCCTGTTGTGGCGCGCACCCTAATGGTCCTTAAGGTGGATAGCTCCGCGGGTTTTGGGAGTTTGTAAGCGGATCTATGGCTCAAAATAGTCTTAGGGGTGTCGGGGATGAGTCAAAAAGCTTATTTTGTAATAAACCCATGGTTTAAATCCAGGGTTTAGGGTTCGGGGTGCCCATGGTTTAAGTCCATGGTTTTGTAATAGTGTGCTGTTTAAATAGGCACTCTTGTAAGTAAGTGAGGTTAGGATTTTTGTGTAAAAGGAATTGATGCGAAGCTAAGGCTAATTTGTAAGAAAATGTTAAGTCCCAGCTGTGTGCGTGGATGACCTCTGCAGCTGTGTGTGCAGAGGGCTTTTGGGTGATAAGGAAATCTGCAGTTGTGTGCACAGAGGCCTGCAGCTGTGTGCACGGCTTTGAGGAATGAAGGGATCTACAGCTGAGTGTGCAGATCAGAACTGTGGTTTTTGTAGAAAGTTGAATAAAACATAGTTCTGTGGACGTAACCCCTACACTGGGGGTGAACCACGTTATATCTTGTGTCGTGGTTCTGTGTGTTGTTTATGTTGTGTTCTTTCATGCATTTATATCTATATATTTGATAAGTAGAGATCGCTGCTAGACAATAACTTCGCTGTGAATTCCCAGTAAAGGGTTACGCAAGGCACTGTTTGTTTATCTAACTACGAGTTTAAATAATTGAATGCTAAGCTCTGTGATTTATATTTATAATCTATTAAAAGCTAAAGGTATAGTAATATCCCTCTTTTGCTTGCAGAAATCTGGTTCTGCGGCACCCCATAGCAATTTCAGGTGAGACTGCAACCTGTTCGTAGGTTGTTGCCGAAAGGGCCAACTCTGTGGGTCTTTTTTTGGTGCGAAGTTAAAGGTATAAAACTCGGGTCTGCCCTATAGCTCCAACAACTAGAATCCTCTTCACTTTACCCTGACATACGACCAACTACCCCCCCATAGCCTACCCGATGCTTTAGAAAGCTCCCACTCCCTTTCAGAAATGAATTTCTCCCACTTCCTTTGTTTCTCTGCCTAGTTAAAATTTGGTGGCAGTTCGTGTAGTGACGGATGAGGTTCGACAATATGACCCACTCCTTTTTCTATCAGGAATTTGAACAGCAAGTTTGGTAAGGAGCATAGGAACTACTCGGTAAGGTTTGTATAGAATTTTTTCTGAATGGTTTCTACCGAAGTTGTTTCTTCTATAGCTTGCTCCTCGCAAAATTCGTCAGTGATCTTTTTTAACCACTCTGACAGGTTTGTTCTTCCCCCTCGAATCAGTTTCTCTAGTAGTTGTTGGTCCTTAATCGCTTCCAGCTTTTTCATCTAGAAGTTTTTTCAAAATATAGGGTACCAATTCTATGAACTTCTCATGAGTTTCAGTGAAGAATATTTCCTTCGCTTGAGCAGTCGTTAATCTATTTCTCCACGTGTAATTCTACAAATAATTTTCTATCTTACGCTCCCACCAGTTCTTAATCTCATGTTCTAATATCATCTACTTATATTCATTTTAGATATGTACTACCGGCAACGAAACCAATGTTGTAATCTCACAGATCACAGAGGGTTACCAATAATACACATTAAAGCATACAGACATAACAGATATAAGAGACAAGAACATAGATGTAGAACAACAGATTATATTATACTATAAGGGTCCATACAAACAAAAAACTGAACCAAGTTCTCATCTATCTCAACAGCCTAATATATATGATTTACAAACAGTTACATATAACTACCTATTGGTTCGGTCAACCGACACGACCTTATGCGGCCGACCTAATCTCTAATTGGTTGGCTAATCAACTTAGTCAGCTTCCCGACTATCTCCTCCAACACTTACCTCACAAGGTATGGTATAGGATACTACATGTCCCTCAATTGCAAAGACAGAGGATGTATCTGTAAATATCGAGAGGTCCAAATTCTCCTAAAATTGATCTCCAAATTTTTTATCAAATTGGGTAAAAGACTAAGGGAAATCTATACATGTTGTTGAATAAACAAATTGATTCAACAAAATTTCAGTAGTCTGCACCCAAAGTTCCTAGGAGTGATCACTAAAAGTGAAATCTCTTCACAATTTTCATCCCCAAAAGGAAAGTCCAACCACCATAAGTTTTTAGTCACTGGTTGCACTGGTGGGTATAAAGCAAGTTTATGTGTGGATAACCCATTAGAAATGGTCATCTCTTCGTCCCTACATCCTATAAATGAATTAGCAGTAGATAACCATGGCATTGCCAAAATAATAGGATTTCCTTTGGAAGGATCCTTTGATTGTATGACCATGAATTCCATGGGATATTCCCATGAGGCCACTAATACAATGATATCATCTACAACTCCAGCAGGCTTTACAGTGGTGTGGTCTACTAATTGTAGAATCGTGGGGACAAGACAGAGAAATTGTTCCAACTGCAATGTTTCTAAAACTTTAGTGGTCATCAAGTTAATAGAAGACACTATATTGATAAGCATGTTTCCTATGGCAGTATTATTAACAATAACAATTACTATTGGATTTCCTGGATTCATATATTAAGCAATTCTAGATTGGTCTGCTATATACTCAGACAATTCACCTATGACATGAATTGTCGGAGGGTCTTTCTGTTTCTTACCTAGCCTTTTGAGGCAGAGTTCCTTTATCACTTTACTATAAATTGGTATGTCCTTAGTAGCCTGTAATAGAGTAATTTTGACACAAATATGTTTTAATTCATTTATAATTTCATACTCAAGATGAATCATAGATTTTTCTATTACTAGATGTTCCAGATATGGAGGCATTCTTTCTTCCTGAGTCACTTCTTGCTGAGTATGGGTATCCATTGGTATATTTGGAATAACCACATCCTTTAAAATAGCATCATTCATGACTTTGTTGGGGTCTTCTTCTTCTTCATTCTCTTCATGAATGACGACTGATGACTTGGGTTTATCATTCACAACTCTTCCAGATCGTAATTGGATTTCGTGCACAGGTGCCATCGAAATGACATAAGATGGAAGAGTTTGCAACTTAATGTTGTTGAGAGCTTGATTTGTTTTATTTTTCATGTTAGGTATCAGTTTTGTAGGTAATAATGTAGGTCTTGGGGGGTTTGAATTCTGAAAATGGTGAGGTTGTTGTGCAATAAGGGGAAGTGGAGGAGGCACATACACAAGCAAGATTCACTATATATTGGATGGATGTTGAGGATAAGGATGATTAGGAATGGGAGAAGGTGGTGACTAAGCATAATCTTTTCCCCTCCATCCCTGTGGCCAGTACTAATTCTGAGCATAATGAGGAGGAGGAGGAGGATACTGAGGTGACTCGTTTTTCCAACTTGAAGTGTTCCATTATTGAGGTGGTTGGTAAGGGTGATAATAGGGCGGGGTTTGTGGTGATGGATCCTGATATGGAGGTTGGTCTCTAGGTTGCCAAGGCCTCCTAGATGTTTCACCAATGTCCCCACTCTTATATATGGCTTGTAAACCAAGAAACGATGGACAATTTTCAGTTGTATGATCCTCTATGCAAATGTGACATATTGAGACATTATTCAATGGGAATTCCCATTGGGGATGCTTGGTCCTGCATTTTGGACAAAAAAATGGTCGTTGTCACATGCTCTTCCTCTTGTCTTTTCCTAGCTTGTAATGCATCTAATTGAGAACTCATTTCTCCTAAAATATCTATTTTGAAGTTCTCTAATAGGTTTTGCCAATTCTATCCTTGTGATTCCACCAGAACTAGAGGTATTTCCTTTAAGATTTCTATTATAAGACTCCCAAATATTTTTCTTGAATTTTCCCCTACTTCTAGAGTAATTCCTTCACATCTCACAGAT
The DNA here is from genome assembly GCA_001517045.1 of Pseudotsuga menziesii. Classification (NCBI taxonomy): domain Eukaryota; kingdom Viridiplantae; phylum Streptophyta; class Pinopsida; order Pinales; family Pinaceae; genus Pseudotsuga; species Pseudotsuga menziesii. The sequence continues at coordinate 18,849 of LPNX011213833.1, read as the reverse complement.
TTCTGTGAAAGTATTATGAGAGATATATCCAGATGCCGTGAGATTAAGAGTTTCTTACAAGTATTCTGAGATTCCCTTAAGGAAGAGATACCTTATTGCATCTTCTCAAAGGTCATTATATTTAGATTTGTGTAATACATAATTAAACCTTTCGAGATAATCCTCCAAGCTCTCATATTCAAGTTTTTGTATCTTGAAGATGTCGTTTTGAGAGTCCTTACGTTTGAAATAATCTTGATATTTCTTCAAAAATGTAGTTTTCATATATTCCCAAGTTCTGATACTATGCTCTCCTAATCCCATAAACCATCTTAGAGTAGAATATTTTAGTGTAGCAGGGAAAGTTTTACCTTTTGGGAATATTGTAAATAGTTATAGCTCCTACATAGAATGTCGATCTCGAATAAATTTTTATCTCAATACTCACTACTTTTCCCATAAAAGGTAGATAGTGAAGAGGGAGGGATGTTTTTCATATTCACATTTTGTGCAGTATCTAGAATAGGGAATCCAAAAGTGACCTTGGTTCGGTTCCCTATTTCCTCTTCATCCTCATAATGTCTAACCTCATCATTATATTCATTTTCTCCCTGTGTCTCTATGTAGATTTGATTTCTAAAGAGAGTATACCTAGATGTTTCCTTTCTTGGTGATAATGAGGCGTCCCAATGCTCTTTTCTAAGAGAAATTTTCCTTCGAGAGAATTTCTCAGCCATATGATGATCAATTTCTACAGGAAGTGTAAGTCCTATCGCGGGTGTTTCAATGAAACAACTATATTTGCAAAGTTTCCAAAGAGAGCGTTTACCTGTTTAGGATCAATAAGGTTTACAAAGTTTTGATCCCCTACAAGTGTAAAGGTTGTGTCGTTAGGTTTTGGAACTAATGGAGGATTAAGAGGTTCTAATGGCTAATCCTTTTGAACTTCTTCTGGTTTAGGCGAAATCTCAATGTGGTCTCTAAAACCTCCTACCAGGATTTCTCTATTTTCTATGGTTCCTCCTGAAAGGTTTCGAGAAAGAGTTTCTTTAGACTTCCAAGTAGAACTACTCCCTACGTGTCTCTTTTGATACCTCTCCTCTGAGTAGGTGGATGGGGTGGCATGCCCCCCGTAAATTTTAGTACGACTTTTGATATTGTTTTGGGAACTAGTTCTAGAGTATCTACCTTTTGAATCTCTAGGTATGTTCATGAAAGAAAAACTAAAATAAAAATAAAATGGAAACCCACTACACTACTACTGTCACTGGGTTTTGGGGGCGCTTATTATAACATATGCACGGGTTCTTACCTCTCATATTATCACTCCCCCACCACCATCCTATTACTAATTTTCATATGGAAATTCTACCTATCTCCTACCTTACAGAAAAACTCCCCGACTGTTATTAGATTTCTCTGTAGGAACATGTCTACAGCCTAATCTAACATTCACTACAGGGAGGTGAATCCCGATCAAAAAAATATATGCAATAATTGAAAGCTTCCTGAGATTTATAAGTCATTTCAAAGAGGAGAGAGGGGAGGAAGAAAGGAGATTACCTATTGAAGTGTGTCGTTTCTGGAATATCCTTCTTCTTGAGCATCCATGGCCTTTAGGCCTCCATTAGCGACAAGATTTTTAGTTCCTTACCTATAGCATTTGGAAAAATTCAAAAACTTGAAATCTATCTACCAAACATTTACAAAAACACATAAAAATACATAGATTCAGCCACAACATTTGGGGAAACTTGAATTGCATCATATTAAAAATAGGAGGAAAGTGATTACAACCTAATAATAGGTGAATCATTTTCTCCTTTTCTCTAAACCATCATTTTCCATCAAATCTAATGAGCACCAAAAATCTTGATATGAAAAAGATTCTATCTAGCCTCCAAATTATACAGCATGCCTTTTCTTTTCTTACTTTATCCTGCTTCCTTCACCTCATATTCCTTTCTCATATAGGATTGGGATTTGAGTCCCCAATCACTAAACATGAATGTGGGTTTAATATTTTTGAATATTTTTTTATTATTTCCTAAAGAAAACCCACTTTCCTTAGTTTTTAGGCATTTTACTTGAGTTTCCAGGGTTTTAGGAGACAATTAATACATATGCCATGTATTCTTTCCACTCTAGGAATTGTGGTAACTAGGTTTTGACCCTTAAGAAGTCTTGGTCTTGTATTATTTTAGAGAAACCTTTTTCTTCACATCCTTCTTCCTTTGTAGAAGCAATGGTCCGATGAGATATCAAAGCTCTTGATTTGTTCCAAATTATGGTCTTCATATTGCGGGAAAAAAAGAATATATGTTTTCAGACCATCATCTTCGAGGGTGTTAATTTTATTGTTAATAGATGCCCCCTAATGTGTGAGGTTTGAAGCTATGTTGAGGGCTGAAATACATTGATTTCTCTTTCATTCTGATACTCTTTGTGCTGATAGTATTTAGTGATCAAGGTGCAATGTAAAATGATGGCTTATGAACATAGGAGTTGGAGAAACACTTGCAAGTCAAACAAGGACATTTACCAAATATATGATATCTTCCTGAGGTGGGTATACCCATGCTCAGTAGTAAACAAGAATGGACATGAATAATACACAGTGGATCCATGTAAAAAAGAAAAAATGTATAAGAGCATTTTTTGACAAGTGCAAAATATCCAGCTCTTTGTGGTGCTTTGACATGGCAGTCTAATCTTGCGCAACTTGGGCATTACATCGATGAGTGATACAACTATTTTTCCTAAGGTCTTCAAATAAACCAACGATAGTATGAGTCTATATCATGCAAATAAATTAGTCAATGTCGAGCATAATAAAAAACCATCTGATTACAGGTCATTGATGTATACCGTTAACAGATGCGAGGAGGCCCACTGATAATGATGATGGAATCCAAGGTACTTGAGTACAAACTGACAAGTGTGAATAGATGTTCTGAAGTTGATCACTTGTAGAATCAAACAATCATGGGTAATTGGTGTATACCCACTTTTATTTGCGAGGAATCCTGCCACTAATGAATGCAAGATCCAAGGTACTCACTAGGGGTTTCTAGATCCACTTCCTAGATGATGATTTGGTGTCGATAGGAATAGATCTGTTAGAAGGCACACCTTAATGCATCCCACATCAACTGACGTGAAATTGAGATCAATAGGCTGATATAATTTGGTAGATATGCGAAATACAACATTTTATATTGACACAAGGAAGCATGACATGATTGGTCAGGAATATTTGAGTAATGAACGACACTAGTTTGACTTCCCTTGAACACATAACATGACGCAGAATGGAAACCTGGAAACATAATAGTCAAGTAACTAACCATTGTGAAATTCGTCAACTCCAGATGAATAAGTGAAACCTCCATTGATGATAGGAAGGATAACCTTTCATTGGAGATCTGCTCAGATTACTGGTACAACTTCCTAAGGAAAATGTAAATGGTGCACTTTGAGAGGATACAAAATTATGGGCTGTGTTCAAGGGTGAATATTACTGACTGTTGCTTTTATCTCAAAGATTCAATATGACACGATTCAAGTTTCCCCTTTTTTGTATTTTATAATTTTCAGTGATTTTTCATGTTATCAGCTTAAAAAAGAATAAATAATGCTATAATACATAAGAGGGAACGAGTGTTGCAGGGGCGTGCATCTATGTTTCAAGAGCACGGGTTAGGCCAAGGAAAAGATATGTATGGAAAACATGGGTTGATATAGTTGTGCACACTCTTTCATATGTTCCCTCCATAGGTAGGCTATTCTAGGTAGGCTTATGTGTCGATGGATGATGAAATAGAACCAATTAACTATGGCTTTCATCCAAATATTGGATCTTGCCCAAGTAGGAAAAAAGGAGTAATGGTTTTACTTCATAATAATTCTTGTGAAAAATATCATCACCATGGACCGTGGTATCTCATTCAAATACTAGATGAAATAGTTTGAACATGTCAATGCCCCCAAAATCCTCTAAAAGTAACCATAACCCAACCGTTTAGGCAACTAATAGGATTCAATACATGAATTAAATATATGAAATAACAAAGATAAGTAGATGACTCATTTTTTACCATTCTTGTAGGAATCACCTTTTTTGCAGATGCATCCCAAACACAATGAACCATTTACTTGGTAATATGTCGGTTGTAGATGAGTCTTCATGTTGGATCAAGAAGCCGAAACAGTTCAAAAGTGTTTTTTGAATTTTCCATATATTCAAATTTTTATGAAATTTTTTAACCTTTTCTGTTTGAAGAAAAAATATACAAAGGAAGAAAGCATTTATACTACTCTTTTTGGTGTGTGCAAAGTTATTGAAAAGATTGTTTTTGAACTTAAACACACTTTTTGGTTCATGATGTAAGCAGTTTTACTTTATACAAAGGAAAGTTACTTAGAAATTTACTTATAAATTGAAAGATTTCTTCAATTATGGTGCCATGCATTCAAAATACTTGCTTTCTTTATCGGAAAGATGTATGACAATAATTCCAATCAAGGACGTAGTTATCTAAGGAATCTGCTAGACAATTTGAACTTCTAGGAACATGAATATATTCAATGAATTCAAACTGACGTTCTAGAAGACGATCTCATAGAAAATTTCTAAATAGTATAGGATCGCAAAATTGATACTGACCATTTAACTGAGAGAGAACAAGTTGTGTGTCCAGTTTAACAGTTATTCATTGGATTTCAAGGGTGTTGGCCTCGATTAGAAGCTCAATGTCTGTGCTATACTTTGCAACATTGTTGGTCGCAAGTCCAATAAAAGAGCCTCCCAAACTAAGGACTTGATTTTCAGGTGTGAATATTACCCATGCAGTGGAAGCAAGGTTCCAAGAGCCATGACTGGCACCATTCGCATATCCCAAATAAGTGAAAGGTTCCAATGACATCTGCGATGTCTAGTTACTAAGAAAGATAAGTGTGTGCATGAAATAACTATTTGTACAAAAGTTTTTTACATATCATACAACATAATACAACAAAATGTTGTGAGTCCTTAGTGCCTATGCAAAGTATTTCTTCAAATAGAGACCATTTTTGATCTCAAACAAGGGTTCCCCATCATCATTGACTAACTCATATGCACCTCTTTTCAATATTGTTTTGACGACAAGTGGGACAAACCACTTAGGTACAAATTTCCCTTTTCCTATTTTATCATTGTCTTGGTCATAAACCAAAACCAAATCGCCTTTTGAAAAGACTCGAGGACGAGATTATTTGTCATATTGGGATTTGACTTGTTTCTTTTGTGCTTCTACATTTAATTAGGCCTCTCTTCTAGTTTCATCAAGATAATGAAGGTGGAGGAGTCGTTCTTATTCTATAAAAGTGTTAGGTAATAGTTTGATAGCCAGATTTAATGATGGGATCTCACATTCAATCGAAAACACGACTTCTTCTTTATAAAAAATCTAGAAAGTTGTGAAACCAATCATTGTTTTAGCTGAGGTACGATAAGCCCAGAGAGTAGAAAATAACATCGTGTGCTAGTTAGTTTTTTCCTTATTAACCATTCGTTGTAACATGGTCTTCAAAACCTTGTTGATGGATTCTACTTGACCCTTGAATTTGGGATAATATGGTGAGGAAAAATCCTACCGTAATCCTAACTTGGTCATAAGTTCATCCATAAAGGAATTCCTAAAGTGGCTCTCGTTGTCTGTGACGATATCCTTGGGTACACCGAACCTAGTTATCACATGATTGAATAAGAAATATGTTACAATTTTTTCTGTGTTGTCGAATGTGGGAATTGCATCAACCCACTTTGTAAATGAGGCCACTACTACTATGATGTAGTGGTGTCCATTAGATGAAGGTGGGTTGATTGTCATATAATCAATGGCCCATTTTGTAAATGGAACCACAGTTACTACAGGGTGTGACTGAGCGGGATGTGCGCGCATTTTTCTTTGTATAAATTTGGCAAAGATGACATTTTTTAACGACATTGATGCAATATTTGAATATTGTGAGCCAAAATTATCCTACACACAATATTTTCTGGGTGGTTTCCCACCCAGAAAAATGATAGTCACATGCTCCTACATGGCAATCATTCAATACCAGCTTAGCTTCTTCATGGACGAAACAACATCTTAGAACTAAGTCTCTTCCTCTATGGTATAAAGTATGCCGAATGATGAGGAATCTTCATGCCTGGTATTGGATGTGACATCATTCAATGCCAGAGAATTGAGCATCTATCCTTTGGTTTAGGATATATGTAATTAATGTTCCATACCAAGGAACAATAGTGGCAAGGACAAATAAATGTTTGTCTGTCCAAGACTCTTCTATTTTTTCTTCTTTATTGTCTGGAAACCCAGACACTAGTTTTGAAAATGTTAAAGACTTCTTGGCTTTAGTGTTTACGAATTCGTATTCAAATTCTTGCAAAATTACTATCCATTTTGAATACTTTCCCCTGATGATTTGACAAGGAAAAATGTGTTTCATGGGGTTCATTTCATCCACTATAGTCATTTTTCTTGGAAGTATATAGTGTCTAAGTCTTTGGATAGCATGGAATGCTGCCAAGGATAGTTTCTCTACCTGGGAATATCTAAATTCGAGGCCATCCAAGCCCTTACTAAGAAAATATATGACATGTTCTCGAGATGAATCATCCTCTTGGACCAAAACCATCCCTAAAGTGGATTCAGTTGCCACAAAATATAACAGAAAATCTCTAGTATAGTTCGGGGGACTAAGCACTGGGTTGGCATGAGGGCTTGTTTCACTAGATAAAAAGAGCATTGAGCTTGTTCATCCCATATTAACAATGCATATTTTTTTAAGAGACGCATGAAACATTTAGAAATTCCAGCATAATTAGCAATAAATATTCTCAAGAATGTTGCTTTTCCTTGTAAGCTTTGAAGCTGTCTAATTGTTTTTGGGGAAGGAAACTACAATGTTTCCTCAACCTTAGGGGGATCTACCCGTATCCCATATTTAGATACAATGAAACCAAGTAATCCCCCAGACTCCACTCAAAATATACATTTATGTGGATTCAATCTAATGTTATACTGTCGACATCGAAGGAAAAAAAAATGTAAATGTGCATAATGTCCAGCTCATCTCCTAGATTTGGTTGTCAAGTCATCGAGATAAACCTCGATGATTTTATTAATATCATGAAAAGCATATGCATGGCTCTTTGAAAAGTAGCCCTGACGTTTTTAAGGCCAAAAGGCATCTTTCAATACGCAAAAGTGCCACATGGGAGAATGAAATTCGTTCTGTGTTGGTCTTCTTTCTTAATATGAATTTGGTTGTAAACGGAGAATCCATCCATAAATGAAAAGATTTCATTATTGGAACACTCGTCTATAATATGATCAACGAAGGGTGTGGGATAATTATCTTTGAGGAAATCCAAATTAAAATCACTAAAGTTAGTAAAGACTCGGATTGCCCCCTGTTTTTTACTGACTAGAACAGGATTTGATACCCATTCAGTCAATGGTACAAGGTAAATGAAGCCATCTTTCAACAACTTTTCTACTTCTTCTTTGATGGCAACGATTTTCTTAGGATTCATCGTATGTAATTTTTGTCATACAGGTTTGACATTTGGATAGGTTTTTATCCCATGTTCGACGATGCTAGGATTGATGCCTAGAATTTCCTCATATGACCAAGCGAAAACATCATGAAACTCTTTAAATAAAGCAATATATTATGTGATTTCTTCTGGATAGCAATTGGCACCTATATTGATATTCTCGACGATGCCAGGTTTGATGGATATGTTGATAGGAATGGTTTTTAAAATGTTTTCCAAATTTCCTTCCGAAAGCACATTGTGTGTTTGGATAGTGAATTGGTACCTTTCCATATCATCATAAAGGTAAAAATTCTCATGTTTTACTTCTAAGGAATCTGGTTTAGAAAGAAATGATGATCTATGATGCATGTCTTCCCATGGTCGTTCTGATATATTCATGGCTTCCATGATAGCTTCATCAGATTAAAATGTTTGATCTAAGATGTCATGACTGTTGGGAGTATTGATAGCCCATATGGGTGATGTATACCGATCATATTTTTCCAATAAATAAGGATTTTGATCTGAGTCTGCTGAAGCATTTCGAATTTCTTGATTTGATATTTCTATAGTAGACAGTGGTGTACTACTCCTAGTTTCAACAAGTATTTTTGAATGTATTTCCTTTCCTTTACTAGTTTGAACCTAGATGTCCGCTACCGTAGGTCCATCTGATGAAGTGGAACCCATCGTTGTATTGGACTTGGTAAAAGCGGTTAATGGAAAGTGAAATTATGATGTGATGGTCAAAACTAGAGTTGTTTCAGGGGTATATATTGGTGGAGGGATTGCGAAGGTTCCCATGAGAGAAGAGTCTTTGAACATCCCAAATCCCACATCTTGAATCACTACTTTTGAATTCTCCACGGAAGGAACATTTGAGTGGATACTGGTTTCAGGTGTGTAGTAATCTAACTGATTGATCGTAATGATATTCTCTTGATGGGGGAACCAAACTACTCGGAATATCAAAGAAACTACTGTCATCATTGCATATATCCAAATACATCCAAATAATAGATTGTAATCTATGGGTGCATCCACTACCTCAACATCAAATTGAACTGTTTTTCCTCCCAATTCAATTGGGAAATCCGTAATGAACTCGTGAGGTGGGAACGCGTGTCCATCAAATGATTTAAGGACTTTATTGGATGGCTTCAAAGTGGGTGACCCTAATCCTTTCCAACATCCTAAAGACATGACACAAGTGGAGGCTCCTTCATGTATAACAATTTGAAAAATATTAATCCTATGTGACAACACTTTGATCTGAAAAGCTACATGTGATGGAAGCCTACTTGTTATTTGTTCTAAATAAAAGGTGATCAAACAAGTATCATTCAGGTCGACTGCACCAATTGAATACAATAGTGATTTTATTTGATTTGGACAACATTGTAATACCTCCAAGGCCGACATGGCACAAGGTGCTTGAGCTAAGTCCTCCACTATACTATAGTTTTGAGCTGCTCTTGCATTAGTATTATGTTTTAATTTACTTAACACCCCTTTTCGGGGTCGAGGCACTATGTCAATGGTTGGTTTCTCGATAGTCAGAGAGCCATTTGGTTTTGATCCCGATGAGTCTGAAACACTAGGTGGTGTGTCATAGGAATGAACCCTTGTTTGAATATTGACCTCATGATCTAATCCAAAGATGTTGGAAATGGGTGGATTTCCCCCTTGCAGAGGGTTTTCTTGGTAACCTCCTTTGTAAGGTTTTCTTGGTTCCCCCCTTATGGGGGTATCCGAGCTTCATCAACCATTTTTTATTTTCGTGCAAAAGGTTGATTCAACAAAATAGGTTGTTGTTGTCCATTGTGTTGAGACAACATTTGATGAATGTCATCCATATGAGGGCATATGTGATTAGGATATTGATCTATTTGACAAATTTTGCAAGGATACTTGTTTTTCTGTTTCTCCTAGTTTCCTTCTGGTTGAGTATTCATTCTAGGTGCATCTAATGTCCCAACATTAGAATTTGGATTTTTCTTTTTTTTCTTCTTCTTTCCTTTTTGGTCTGTGGCTTGGACCGTGAGGATTTTTGAAGTTTGGGTAGGATTTGTAGGTTGTTGGTTTTCCTGGCCAGCTGTGGGTTGAGAATTCTGCACCGACACTTGTCTCATTTGTTGGGTAAGTTGATAAATTTGGCTTACAGAACCAATCACACCATCGACATGAGGTCCTTTCGATGGACTTGCTGGATCATATGCATGTCTCACAACAAGAGGTATTAAATCATAAAGTGTTCCCAATTGTGAATATATCAAATCCATTTGTTGGGAAATTTGAATGAGTTTCTCTTCGGTCATGGCTCCTGACATAGCTACATCTTTGGCAAGAGTAGGAAATAGTGATTTTACAAACCAATCTGCTAAGAATTGATATGGGATTTCTGCTTTAATAATCCTTCAACGTCTCCTCCACTCATGTATATGATCAGAGATGTGAGTAGAAGGGTTCAATTCTGCTTTAATAATCCTTACGCGGCAATTCAATGTACCATTTCGCAGTTGTTCCCATGAGGGTCCATTGAAACAAAATCAACTTGATACAATCATCGACTGGGGAATTGGATGAACACCATAAATGAAATGTCATCACATGATTTGATGTAATATCCCGATTTTGACCCTATTGCATTAAAATTGGAAATGATGTAAATATCATTATTAAATCATGGTGAGGAGCTCAAGGCGAAGGCCTCGCCATTGATTTAGAGTTTTATGTATTGACAATTAAAATTTATGCCTATGGTTCTCGTGCTAGCCAAGAAAAGTATAAATTGAGACATTACATGAATATGAAATTTAATAAAATACCCACAACTAGCTATGCAATGCAACAAGAGATGGGGGCATGATTTTCACAAGGAACGGGGAGGGAAAATATTCAAACCCTTGAGCCAATAGTGTAAAGCCAAATATCAATGAGAGAACCCATAAACTCTCAACTAGCCATTTTAACTTATGCACCCAATCATTTAATTCTTCCAAGAGTTGGTTGATGCAGTTAATGCATTGGGAATGGAGAGGTATGGAAGCAAATTTCGTGTATGGGAAAGCCATGAATTCTGAAAATCATATTTTTTCTTATGGGGCAAGAAAACACCCAAAAATGTGTTCCCAGTCCATTCCCCACTCACGATTTTCACTTCCTCATGCAGCTGGAGCAAGTGGGGGTGTTTTATTCAGGTTTTTCTGCATTCCCCTTCATTTTTCCATGACTGGAAATCTGTTTTTGTGTTGCACAATAGGAATATGAGATTCATGCTTTGGTTGTTTATAGACATCACTTCTGCCCCTGTAAGTCCATAAACATTTTCTGGAATCGAATTTTCTCTCGCAGGGTTGATTCCCCATCTACCATTTCGTTTTTGGTCGCCCATGACTTCTTAGACTAATGGAAACCCCATCTTGGGCATCCCACATCCAAAACATTTTTATTCATGCCCAACACTTGTTTTTACTATTATGTGCATCCTTGTTTTGGTCTGAACTGAAAGTAAGGATTCGGAGTGGAAGAGGACAAGAATTGGCTTGATAAACCTAGTGAAGAGAACCTCACAACAGATCAAAAGGGGTTGGATACTCTTCTATGCAGGGCCTTGGAGAACACTATAACGGAAGGTATGGCCCGAGGGACTGTGTAGCAGTGAAGGGAATACTTCCTTGTGTTAGGTGTGTAAGTATTATGAAGACCAATCTAGATAGATCTTGTAGAGGTATCCATAGCTCTATGGTTGAGCTCAATAGCTTAGCAATTCTTCCTTTCCACTACCTTAACATCTTGATAAACCCAACTATGGATTTTCTAGGCTGGACCTTGGTGTATATTTGGCTATGTGTGAGTCTATTGTTCCCTTTTTCCTTGTAGAAATCATGCCAAAATCAATGCCTACAATAGTGTTGAGAGATTGATGAGCACAACTGGCCTATGGTTGGGTGGAGCGTTGCAGGGGCATAGCTAGTTGCTCGAGGAAGGTGATTTTCAAGATAAGTACTCTCTTGCGTTAATTCTATAATGTATTTGTTTTAATAATTATTATGAATATATTGAATGCTTGCTTGAGGTTCAAGTAGAGATTTACTTATGTTGTATTTTCTTGCATTATACATATGCATATGTCTTTTACTTCCAATACATTTTTCTTATGTTCATGGGGCTATATTCCCAGTCATAGAGTCACGTCCTCTCCATTGTGCTAGATTGACGAGAGGGGACATGACATTTGACGGATCATCCCCTAGTCGTCCATCAAACTTGGGTATGTCTGAAGGAAGTTTGGATGGAATGGTTGTCCATCCATTCATATGTAGAACAGGATCATTGGTTAGCCAAGATAAATCTGGTAGATTCAATGTGGCTAGAATTGGTGATATGATAGGTGCCGTCATAGGTGTTTTATATGTGGGTGGAACTTGATATTTCCATTGAAATGGGGTATGATTTATGTTCCATGGTGGATTTCCTCCTTGAATAGAAGGACCCTAAAAATATTGGTTATTCCCAAGCATTTTCCCATTCCATTTTGGGATGGCATTGAATGGTGAATTACCTCCTTATGGATGTGGAATCCAACAAGGTGGATAGTTTCCCGGGATTTGACCATTCCAAGGATATTTTCCTTGTAATTGAGAAGTATTCCAATGTGTATTACCCCCCTATGGGGGTAGGTTCCTAATAGATTGGTTACTTTTGATTCCCATACTATTCAAGTTTAAGACATGATTCATAGGAGGAATTTCCACTACAATAGTGGTCGTTGGAGGCATAGGGTTATCCCCAGACATTGTGCTAGGATTAGTAGGAGGATTCCCTCTTGGGAGAATTCCACTCATTTGCGGTTGATGGCTCCAATTGGTATTCATGTTCCAAGGTCCATGTCCTCCACTAGGAATATTACCATTATAAGGTGTAGAATTTCCTCTAGAAGTGGAACCTAGACAAGTATTAAGTTGACCAAAATGATTCAAATTAACTCCTTGTAAATTTTGACCTTGATAAGCCCCGCAATATGGGAAACCCATGTTTGGAAAGGTACACCCTCCAGTAGGGATACCTATATATGAGGTGGATGTACTTCCAGGATTGGAACCTGGACTTGTACCAACTATAACTGAAGTGTTGGTTGAACTTATATTATGAACATGCACATTAACCATTGGGATTGTTATTAGGGTTGAATTGAAGGTATTATGTCCTCCAGCCACCATTTGGGGTTGAAACGATGTGGTTCCTGGAGCTTCTGAAGAAGCCAAAGGTTTAAGTGTTGGATTTTGCATGTTATTTGGATACATGAAAAGAGGGTTAAGGTTATCCAATGGTTCATTTATCGATATTATTACTGGATCGAAAAGATGCAAAGGTGGATTAGATGGATCCGATGTATGCTTTTCTATTGTTTCAATTTCAAATGGAGCAAGATTATCAACTGTTTTTGTAAATGGTTCACGATTGGGTTGATTTGATCTTCTCTATTATTGTTAATTGAATTTAAAAATGGTTCAGTTTCACAGTATTTTGAGTTATTTTTTTTTGTATCCATCTCCATGTTTTATCAGGGCCTTCAAGTTCTGGAAACTCACCTCACTACCGCCATGATTGGCGGATCAGGAGAGAAGCCACTTTGACTTTTGAATTATTAGAATTTAAAAATATATCTGAAAATATAATCAATCAATTCGAAAGGAAAACTAGACTCTAAACAAAAACAAAAAAGTTTCCACACCACTAAAAATATCCCTAAGAAAGAAACAATCAAGCTTCTTTCCAAAAAACCGAGGTTTAGTGGAAAGTTGGATTTTTAGAGGGCATTCCAAAACTAGTAGCCCTTGAGGGACATTAAGCCCCAAGAATTACTAAATAGTGAAGGTATGAGAAACAATTACACTGTTCTTCAATCGCCATGGGTGAAAGTGTTATCTCTTGGCTATTCATGCTCCCAAGGAGCTGAACAACCTTGTTTCTATCTCAAGAATTGCAAGTGTCTCCCACTCACAACATCCAGTGTGATGCCCTAGGAAAAGAAAATATGGTTACAACTTCACAATTGGTGATTGGGTAGGACAATCGTTAGTCCAAGATAACTCACATATACTAGCTATCTTAGAAAAAGTGATGTCTCCCCGATGACTTGTCACTTAACCGAGACACTTTAATTTGTTCATATCCCACCAAAGAAGCAAGAGGGGGGTACCACCCTTACTAATTCGGATTTACCTCGTGCTTAACACTTGTGTTAGAAGCGCTTTCCCATCAAGCACTCTTTTCTACTAATGGATTTAACTCTCTTTAATCAATACTAGTTTCAAAGTTTTGTTCCTTTGGAGTGTTAACTCACCATCTTAACCCAAATCCCTAGCCTAATATTATTGGTGATATCAAAGATAAAATATTGGTTGTTTTTATATTAAGAGTTGATTTTAAAGGTAATTTGATTAGTTTCGAGGAGTGATGGTGAAACTGATGGTGTTGCGACTTATGCTACTGAACCAAACCAATGAACCTATGATTTTAAATCTATCTTTGCATTCAATGAAATTCTATACTATGGGAGAGTAATAGGTTCATTGATATCCTTCAGATATGCATATTGCAAAATAAAATCACTTTTAATTTTCTAGCAAGGGTTCAATAGGTTGGATTCAATTATCACTAATTAGAAACGAAAAATGTTTGAATATTCAACGGTTTTTCTTCTTTCCAATAAGTCTCTTAAACTGATGTGTACATGTAGGAACGTGATTCAATTTTGATTTTTCGTGACAAAAATTTACACTTGAGATCCACTTTCTTGTTCACAGGACCTCCTGAAAGCACAAGTGAACAGGATACTCATGGATCGACAATATGCTTAAAAACTTCAAAGGATTCATATTACACTTGAGATCCACTTTCTCGTTCACATGATCGCCTGAAAGCACAAGTGAAGAGGATACTCGTGGCTCAGAATTTTGAGAATTTATGTGAATATTATATTAAATGATGGTATGAAGAGTGTCTTAGTGGTTATTACAAGTTGTGTCACAGTTCAGCAAGTCCATGTGGATTCAAAATTCATGGCCAAAAGAATTCATACATTGAAACAATGTCATGTTCTTTAGTTTTTTCAACAATTTCCTTATGTCACTATGTGATCAAAATGACCAATTTAGAAAAAACTGGAGACATTCAAGAGTGAAATAAATGACTTAAAGGGTAAACATGTCATAAAATTTCATATCTGAGCATTATTTTCAAGGAAAACTTTGAATAATACTAAAAAAGAACTACTTCTAAAAGTGATTTTTTTCTAGTTTTTTAAAGAGTTTTCCAAGCCTTCCAAAATTGAGGGAAAATGTCCCCAAATGCTTGAAAAATTCTCCTAAAAGGTCATAATAGGATTTAACAAGTGTTTTAGGATTTCAATTAAGGTTCTGCGAAGTCTCAAACGAACTCAATCAAAAGCCAAAAATCAGTGATCTCCAAAATTTCAAACTTAAGCCAAAATGCACACCAAACTTAAAAATACTTCAAAAATATCTAAATATTGATAAAAGGGAGGAAAATAATGTCTAGAAACTCTGTTAGAATATTCCTAAGACATCTACAACAGCAAAAATCAACCAAAATGAACCTAAAGTGCAGATCTGACTATCAAAAATCAAGAACCGTGACTTTTTGAAACTCCAACCACATGCACACAACACTTCAAATTATTCAAAACAAATCCCTAATATTTGACCAAAATGAATGAAATTAGACTATGAAATCAATTGGAGGGTTTTCTAAGATTTTCACAGTAAAAAAAATCACTCAAAATGGATAAGAATTGAGGATTTTATGCCCAAAATACTAGATTCTTATTGGGTCTTTGTTTCATTTGCGATTGTCACTACTATGTACCAGTGAGTTCTTTCAATGCATTCGCGACTGTCACTAGAATGTACCCGTGAATTATTTCAATACATTTGTGACTATCACTATAATGTACCCGTGAATGCATTAGGAATTCACGACTGTTACTATCCTGTGCATATGAGTATGTAAGGAATTCATGATTGTGTATAGCGCATACCCGCGAATTCCTGATAAAATTGAGATCCCATCCAAATATTTCAATATTTGTCCTGGTAAAGGCCAAAATTGGCCAGTTTTAGACTCTATAACTGATCTAAAGCCTCTAATTAGGACAAATATCAAGGATGAATCAAATGATTATGCAAAAGGAAAGGAAACACCCAATCAAGGGGAAATTCTCAAGAAAAATAGTTTTAGGAGAAGAACCCCTTAGCTCCCCAGTATGGTTGCCATTTTGTTATTAGATTTCTCTACAGGGACATGTCTACAGCCTAATCTAAAATTAACTACAGGGAGTTGAATCCTTATCGACAGAATATATGTAATACTTGAAAGCTTCCTGACATTTCTAATTCATTTCAAAGAGGAGAGAGGGGAGGAATAAATGAGATTACGTCTTGAAGTGTGTCGTTTGTGGAAGATACTTCTGCTTGAGAATACATGGCCTTTAGGCCTCCATTCATAGAAATATTTCTAGTTCCTTACCTCTAGCCTTTGGAAAACTTAGCAAACTTGAAATCTATCTACCAAACATTTACAAAAACACATAAAAATGCATAGATTCAGTCACGACATTTGGGGAAACTTGAATTGCATCATATTAAAAACAAGAGAAAAGTGATTACAACCCAATAATAGGTGAATCCTTTTCTCCTTTTCTCTAAACCATCCTTCTCCATCAAATCTAATGATCACCAAAACTCTTGATATGAAAAATATTCTATCTAGCATCCAAATCCTACAGCATGCCTTTGCTTTTCTTACTTTGTCCTCCTTCCTTCACCTTGTATGCCTTTCTTCTATAGTATTGGGATTTGAGTCCCCAATCTCTAACCATGAATGTGGGTTTAATATTTTTTAATATTTTTTTATTATTTCCTTAAGAAAACCCACTTTGCTTAGTTTATAGGCATTTTACTTGAATTTCTAGGGTTTTAGGACAATTAATACATATGCCATGTATTCTTTCCACTTGAGGAGTTGTGGTAACTAGGTTTTGAGAATTAAGTAGTCTTGGTCTTGGATTATTTTAGAGAAACCTCTGTCTTCACATCATTCTTCCTTTGCGGAAGCAGCAGTCCGATGAGAGATCAAAGCTTTCAATTTGTTCCAAATTATGGTCTTCATGTTGCGGGAGAAAAGAAGATGTGTTTTCAAACCATCATCTTTGAGGCTGCTAATTTTATTGTTAATACCAGCAACGATTCCAAAATGTTGGTATAATTTATATCTAGGATATTTAACCAATATTATATTTTTCAAACAGGGTTTGTAAACTTAGAGTTGTGGAAAAGTATATGCCAAGGAAAAATAGTTTTGGAAATTAAGTCCTATTGATTGATTAGGATAGAGAGAAATTTTATACGACTTAGACTTAGTAGGTACATTTATAAAGTAGGGTTTCATGTACAATATAAAATTGAATCAAATGATAGAGGTTATTTATCTTTTATCGAACAACTCTACAAACTAGGTAAGCAAAATCTAGTCCTATCCTATCTATAAAGAAATACTTCTATTCTTTACCAGATCCTAACAAAGCAAACTAAGATTAAAGATTTATAAATCAACCTTATTCGCTGCAAGGTATGTCCTGAGAAAAAAAATCAAAATGACCTGTAAGCATAGTTGAAATTATTGGCGGACGCAACTCTTCTTCAATCTCTAAGATAAAATGGAAACGAAAGATAATTAGGTTCCAAGATAATTTAAACATCATTAATTACTCCTATCTTTTATATTCACACAAAAGAAAGTATAAACCCGTCTACATGATTTAATAATGTAAATGTGCAGAATTCATAAAAGACTTATAATTATAGAAAGCAAACGAGAATCCTATCCTAGGAAATCATAAACACTACTTATTTATCATCGGGAAAAGAAAATATTATAACATTTAACTTCAAATTCTATTCTATTAAATAAATTCACAACTTATAGACAAAGTTATCTACTGATCAAAACAGAATTATTCAACCTCTAGAGTTAGTCAAATCGCAACCTAATCTATGTAATGGATATTTTGATACTAAGAATTAAAGCTATACCAAACCTATAATATTTTATTAATTTTTTTTATTATAACTACTGTATGAAAATCATACTATTTATATTCAAAACGAGGCTAATATGCACAAAATTGAAATATGATTAGTTCTATGAATAGATATGAAAAGAAGACTGCTAACTTATTTTTAAATCTAACATGAAATGAGTAGAGATGTCTAACTAACATTCCAAACCCTAATTAACCTGGAAGCAAGAATATGAAACAAACAAGTATATAAGCTGTCATATTGATCATTCCTATAAGAACCAAATCATAAAAACAGAGGACTATTTCATACAGAACACTCCCACACACAATCTATCCAAGAGTATTTGAATTTACATTTAATCAAGCAACATGTGAATCTATATTGTAAAGAAAAACATTTCAGAAATAAATTGAAAC